>PVIJ01014392.1:20000-41005 GCA_004024925.1 Scalopus aquaticus | reverse complement strand
CTCTCCCCTCTCCCCCCCCCACTATAACACGTGCCCAGAACTGACACGCCGTGTGCCCAGTCCCCTTGCAGCCATCACCCCGGGCAGTCAGCAGTCGTGGCGCACGCGGCCCTCGCTGCTCCTATCCGGGCTGCCTGGAAGCATCCGCAGACAGTTTTCATCTCACCTACAAGTATGCAGATCGGACACATCCCTTACGTCACGACGAGGTGTCATTCGTTCTAGTACGCCTGTGGGCGTGGGTGGTTCCGAGGGTGTGTCGGCACACGAAAGACGCCATTTTAGCCGGGGGGAGGCTGAGAACAAACCAGACACTTAAAGACCCATAACAGGGAGAAAATTGATTTCATCCAAATTTAAAGCCGCGTTTCAAAAGACAACATTAATAAAGTGAGACCAGAGCGAATATTTGTAAAGCATACATCTGACAAACGATTTACATCCCGAAAACAGTCAGCTCCTGCAGTTCACTAGTGTAGCAAACATCTGCTCTAAGAAATGGACAAAAGTCTTATAAAAAGTGTCCTGCCACCATCACTGGCCACCAGCGACGTGCAGACCAAGGCCACAGGACCCGCGAGACGGAAGTCAGAAGACCCGAACGCCGGCCTGGGGAGGACACAGCGCCTGCTCTGGTGCCGGGTGAGCCGGCCCGGCCCTTCACGTTGCCTGGCAGCTTCTCGCCAAGTCACGGTCTGCCTGTGAGCCGGCAGGCCGTTTCCACGAAAGTGGTGAAAATCTGCGTTCACAAAAACACTTGCACAGGATTGTTCATCGCAGCTTTATCACGCCAGTGGCGGGGGGGGGGGGGGGGTGGGGAGGGAGAGCAGGAGGTCTGTCCCCAGGGTCGTGTCCACACAGTAGACGCTCGGGACGGAGCCGGCTGATGGGACTGTCACCAGGCTGAGCAGAGGGAGCCGGGCCCCGGCCTAGAAGAGGCCTGTTGTCTGTTTCCATTTGTATGAACTTCTGGAACAGGCTAAACTTACTGTGCGCAGAAAAGGGTAGGGTGGTCGCAGCAGGGAGGGAGTGACGGGGGCAGGAGCCACTTGGGGGGCGACGTCACCTTCTCCGTTTTGCTAAGGATGTCTAACTGGGCCCTCTGCAGACGCCCAACTGCTCCCCCTCCCCTCTTCCTCTTCTGCACGGCCTGTGAGCTCCAGCAGCTTGAGGAGCCCCCGCCCTGAGCTCTGCCTCCCTCTTTTCCCCAGCTGACAAGCTGGGACCCGTCTGCTTTGTGCCCCTCTCAGGGATCGCTGCCCCGGGTGCCCGATGTCCGTCGTGTTGTGCTGCTGTTTCATAACTTTTGTCTTTTTTTTCTTTCTCAAGTTGTTCCGTACATGAGAGTAAATCCTGTCCTGTGTCTCGTTTTGCCAGAGTGGCTGTCCTCCATTGGACAGTATAGCTCATGAGAAAAATACATCATCTCACATTGTTCTTAGCTGTAGTTCCACCACTTGCCACAGGACTGCTGGGCGTAGGGGGGCCCAGTGAAAAATTTGGGTCAGATGCGTGATTTGTTCATTCTTTCCTCCTTCAGCTCTTCATTACAAACACTGAATGGCAAAACCAGTGCTTTCGCTACAGGAACATTTTCTAACATGTCTTTGGGACACCATTCTCTTGGTTATTGTAGACAGGGGGTTCTCAAGTGAAAGTTGTTTGGTAAATGCACATGTACCGAGAAGCCCTGTGGTAAAGAACATTGTTCAAACCAGGGAAAGTGTTTTGATGAGGGATATTTTTTTCTCCTAAACACCTGTTAACCTCATATAATTTATGCTTTCTGGAACACATTCTGAAGGAGTGGTAATTAAGGTAATGTTGAACGTCTTAAGTGTAATAAAACTATGAATATTTATCTCTTTCAGATTTTATAAATTGTAGATACTTACGATAATTTATAGATTTTAAAGCAGCATTATTGAGATAGTCACCTAGCATGCAATTTATCCATTTAAACTACAATTCAGTGGATTTAAGTATAATCACAGATATATGTGACCACTACCACAGTAAATTTTAGAACATTTTAGTCCCTCAAAAAAAAAACAACAACCCCTACGCCCTTTAAGTTGTCAACACCCTACCTGCCTTCACCCCAACCCCAAGGAACTACTAATTTACTTTCTGTGTTCATAGATTTGCTTATTTTGGACATTTCCTGTTTTGTTCATTCATCTGTTGGTTATCATTTGGGTTGCTTCCACTCCTTGGAGATTCCACGTGACCCTCTATAGACGT
Source organism: Scalopus aquaticus (assembly GCA_004024925.1). NCBI lineage: Eukaryota > Metazoa > Chordata > Mammalia > Eulipotyphla > Talpidae > Scalopus > Scalopus aquaticus. The sequence continues at coordinate 38,761 of PVIJ01014392.1, read as the reverse complement.
GTGTAAGTGTGTAAGTCTTTGCGTGGCAAATGCTCTCACTTCTCCTGCGTCGATACTGGGGGTAGAATTGTAAAGCTCTATGGCAACCGTGTTTTCCTATCTGAGGAGCCACCAGACGTTTCCGAAGCAACGTCCCCTTTTCTGTTCTCACCCGCCGTGGATGAGGTGTCTGAGTTCTCTGAACCCTCAGCAGCCCCTGCTGTTACCTGGCTTCCCAGTGGCAGCGCCCGGTGGCCGGGCAGCGCATCTGGCCGTGGGCTGATTTGCGTTTCTCCAGCGCCTCACGGCGCAGATCACATCGCGCTCTTGGCCATTGTGTGCCCTCCGTGCAGAAATGTATGCCCCTGTCGTTTGCTTATTTTTAAATTGGCTTGTCTTTTTTTTAATTGCATTTTGTGAATCTTTCCATGTTCTAGATTAAGTCCCACAGCAGATACGTGATTTACAAGTTTTTCTCATTCCGTGGGATATCTTTTCATTTTCTTGACAGTGACCTTTGAAGCATAAAGTCTTTGGCGTTTTAAATTTTTATAAAGTCTTATCTGTTTCCATTTTGTACATGCTTCTGGCCTCAAATCATAGATATGTGTGTATGTGCATGTACTTGGTCTCTACTTGTAGCTAGTCAAAGCAGTGACCTTCCTTTGATTTACCATTGTTATGGAAAACACAGTTAAAAAGAGTCGTCGTTAGCTTTGAGACCATAACATGTGATGGGTTTTTATTAACATCAAATCAAATTGCATTTGGCCGACAATTCCAATCTTGGTATGAAGTAAACAAAAAGTGGTATGTTCTAATTGAATTAAGTAGCATAATGAAAAGTATAATCAATATTTATTGATTTTATAGCATTTTATTCAATAAAATCATTTCCCCCCCAAATTTTCTTCTTTGTTTGACCCCTACCACCGACATTTCCTTTTGCTCTTAATCTTCAGAAAACAGAAAATGACTGTTAAATGAAGAAGTTGGTACTTGACAACTGGAGTCTCATTGGCAAAAGAGATTGAGCTGGGGTGGTGGTCTGCAATGAGAATATACAGGCTGCTAAGTCGGGTCTGTTCAGAGAAACACGAGGAAGCCTCTGCTCTGAGGGGAAGGCGGCGGCAGCTGTTTCTAAGTGATGCTGCTTTGCCGCTGAGACTGGGGCAGCTTGGGGAGGCCGAGGGGACGGGCGGGGCTTTCTGAGGACCTCACTGCGCTTTCACTGAATCTGTTTTACAGCATAGGAGTTCACTGAAACATAATTTGAAAAGAGGGCTTCTCTGTTTAAAAAAAAGTAGTAAATTGAAATGTACTCCTAGAGAGAATTGAAACATGGGGGGCTCCTCTCTGCAAGCTGGCTGAGAGCGTTGCTTTTCCTCCAGAGACGCAGTGGCTTGCTTCCTGCAAGAGCACTGCTGGGGAGCGGGGTGTCTCAGTCTGACTTCGTACTTTTTATAAAGGACTGTAGCGATGTCATCAGAGTCATCTAAAAATAGAGAAAATCTCTTTGAGACTAATTTCATGCTGTTTTTTCATCCACCGTGTGTCACTTCGTGGACCTTTGGACTCAGAGGTGTGTTTTTCCTTTATGTTCAAAGGTTTAATGGTATGTTTATTTTCTTCACAGCTTAGGAGTGCCAAGTGGGCCAGCCCCGGCACCAGCAATACCACAGCACTGGCTTGTGATGGAGACTGAGAAGAAGCCTGGGAGCGATGAGGACGAAAACGCCAACAGAGAAGCAGTAGTGGTGGGACCTGCTTCAGCGGGAGACGCGGACGGTGGGCCCCCACCTGCAGGGGTCGCCGAGAGTGCCACAGGGAAAAGGGGCTTCTTGGAGTCTCCGCGCTTGGACGGTGTCGTCCTGGAGGAAGGCGCTAGCGTGCCCGCTGCCAAGCGCATGAAGTTAGCCGTCCCTGTGTCCCCACAGTCTGGGGAGCAGGGCGCGCCTGGGCCAGAGGGCCCCAAAAGCTCGGATGGAGACGGGGTAGTGCAGGTGGCCTCCCGGGGCAACAGCTCGGATGGGGGGCCGCATCCCCTCCGGGCCTTTTCCCCCCTGGACAGTGTTAGCACTACTGATGCTGTTTCGGTGAAAATAGATCCCGAAGATAAGCCTGCTCAGGAGAGGGGACCCCTGGATCCAGAGGGGGACTCTCCTTCAGCCCCACAGGAGATGAGCGTCGCTTGTGCCCCTGCAGACTCAGAGGTGGATCTCCGGTGCCACCTGTGCGATCGTCTGCTTCCTCCCGGCTCCGATCTGGAGAAGCATGGTGACGGCGGGGCGCGGCCGGCGGGGGGGCCCGCCTGCTGCCACTGCGGCCCCGAGGCGGGGAGCAGTGCTGTGCTGCATGTGCAGGCCACGCGGGGGCCGGGGCCGCAGCAGGCCTTCTCCTGCGACCTCTGTGGCTTCCAGTGTTTGGAAGCAAGCCTGCTGGACGCACACTGTTTGGGCAAGACACACCGCCGCCGCCAGAATCTCGCAGCTCGTGGAGGATTTGTACAGATCTTAACAAAACCACCTTTTCCTAAAAACCCATGTGCCATGGGAGCAAAAAGTGTGCCTGCAAAACCAAGAGCTAAAGCAGTAGCAAAGAATAGTGTTTCAAAAGGATTACAAAACGCTCGGAGCAAGTTTAGAGATTTCAGAGGCAGCCCCGCTAAGCAGAATGGGAGCAGCAGTGAGCTCCTCGTGGTGATGACGCCTTCCACGGGCCCTCTGTCAGAAGGAGTGGAGGTGGCTGAAGACAATGTGGCTTCCTGTGGTGTGGCCGGGAAGCCCGGAAGCCAGAGGACAGAGTTGGGCCCTTTAGTGACCTCAGGCGGCCTCTCAGATCAGTCTGCAGAGCACACCCTGCCCTCGGCTCACGACAGCGGCACTGCCTCGAAGCCCAGGCCCGAGCGGAGCGTTCTCGTGCTGAGCAATAGCTTCCGCCGCCGAGGTGGCACTTTCACCTTAAAAGGTCAGGCAAAGAAGAGGTTTAACCTTTTAGGAATTAATAAAAGAGGCACAAGTGACACCCAGAGGATGTTTATGAAACACTTCAGAACACAGATCAGAACCAGCGACGTGCAGTCAGCGCCCAAACACGTCGGGCTGAGTGGCAGTGTCCACGGCGCGAGCGGGGCTTCCCCGGGCCCTCAGGACCCCCAGCGGGGAGGGGGCGACGCCCATCGCCCGTGCTCCTTGGACTCTCTGACCACAAATGCAGCTCCTGACCACCAGGCCCCGCGGACTGGCGCGGACGGTGGCCCCCCAGCTGCAAGTCGCCCGGAGCCAGAAATCCACGTGAGACAGGGCCCTGCGCGCGAGAGGGAGTTTTCCTGCCAGACGTGTGGCCTTTCCGGCTTGTCCCAGGGGGAGTTAGAGGAGCATTTGCACGACCCCCAGCAGCAGCAGGCTGCCCCTGTCCTCACTTGCCAGTGCTGCGCATTCACCTTCCTGAGCGAGCGCAGCCTCAGGGAGCACGTGCGGGAGCAGCACAGCGCTGGCTTCCTCTGCACGCTGTGCGACCTGCTCCTCCTGTCCGAGGCAGACGTGGAGGCGCACAAGGCGGCCGAGAGGCATCGTCGTCTGCTGGGCCAGTCACAGTCCCCTCAGCCGCTGGACGGCGACTTGGTTTTTCAGACTTTACCTTTGGGTCCTTTGAAATTAGGAAACACAAAGTATTCTCGGGGTGAGCCCGGACAAGCAGCTCAGGAAGAGCCTGTGCCGCCCAGGGCCAGCCAGGGGAGCGACGCGAGGCACTCGAGCAAGCCTCAGTTCCAGTGTAAGAAGTGCTTTTATAAGACGAGATCTTCCACGGTCCTCACCAGACACATAAAGCTGCGGCATGGGCAGGACTACCACTTTCTGTGTAAAGCGTGTAATCTTTACTCTCTGAGCAAAGAGGGAATGGAGAGACACATCAAGAGAAGCAAGCATCTTGAAAACGCTAAGAAAAATAATATTGGCTTAAGCTTTGACGAATGCATCGAAAGGGTGTGGATAGGTGCGAATGACAGAAGGGAGGAGCTCGCGGTGTTTGGAAGCGGCAGGCCGGAGGGCCGCGTGGAAAGCGGGCAGTTCCAGGAGCAGCCCCAGGCGGACGAGAACAGGCCGGTACCCGGGGAGCTGTCACCACCGGGCGCGGGCACCGGGGCCGAGGGGCCCGCTCTGAGCGCGACGCCAAAGAGAGGGAGGCCTAAAGGCACCAACACATCTCGGACCTGTTCGCACTGTGGGCTTTTGGCCTCCAGCACAACAAACCTGACCGTGCACATCAGGCGGAAGCACAGTCACCAGTACAGCTACTTATGCAGAGTGTGTAAGTATTACACGGTCACCAAGGGAGACATGGAGCGCCACTGCGCCACCAAGAAGCACAAAGGTCGCGTGGAGGTGGAAGCGCACGGAAAACAGAGTTCGGACATCGTCGTTGGCCCCGAGGCGGGTAACCTGGAAGCCGGCAGGAAAAACCCCAGTTCGGCAGGGGCCGTTCCCGAGGAGCCCGCCGAGCAGGGCGCCCCCGCGCCGGGGAAGCCAGCGCCAGAGCAGGGAGATGCAGCGGAAGCTGAGGTTGAGCATGTGCTTCCTGCTGCCGGCGGGGACGTGGACGGCCAGGGCATTGATAGGAAGGGACAAGCCTGTCTGCGGCCCGAGGACCCGGCCCCGCGGGAGGGCAGCTGCGCCCAGAGAGACGCTGCGGGGGCGGGCGGCAGCAGGTGTGCGCACTGCGAGTTCAGCGCCCACTCGGTGGCGTCCCTGGAGCTGCACGTGAAGCGCAGGCACACCAAGGAGTTCGCCTTCTACTGCATGGCCTGCGAGTACTACGCCGTGACCCCGCGCGAGATGACCCGGCACGCGGCCACGGAGAAGCACAAGGCCAAGAGGCAGCCCTACCTCCACGCGCCCGGCGCCGACGCGGCTTCTGCGGAAGTGTCTGGAGGCGTCGTCATATCCGAAGAGCAGCATCCCCGGAACTGTGAGCAATTGCAAGTGGTTTCAGACCCACCCGCCGAGATGCTGAGACCCAGGGCCGCCGACTGCCCCGTGCCCGAGGGGCCCGCCGGCTCAGGCGCGTCCGGAGTGCTCTGTGCCCCGGACGCTGCGGAGAGGGGGGCCGAGGAAGACTCTGACCTGGGTGGAGACCACCCCCTTTGTGAGGCTTTCCAGCAGCCCCTTGTCAGGGAGAAAGCTGTGAACCCTGACGAGGTAGCGTCCCTTAATGTTCCCTCCAATTATGGCTCCCAAGGCAAATTTCAACATGAAAATCCAGGAACCTCTGCTTCAAATGATGACGAGACCACAAAACCCCCCGCCACGCTGAATGACCCCGGTGCCCTTAATCTGCGCGGTGAGAGCGACGGGGGCCGCTTGGAGGGGGGCGGCGACTCGGTCAGCAGCACGCATGTCGGTCTTGGGGCCCCAGACCAGGAGCCCCCGGCTGGAAGCACTGTCCCCGTGGCGGTGAGAGTTACCAGGGGGCAGGAGGACCCCGAGGGCAGCGGCCAGAACAGAGGTGCAAGTGCGCAGGCTTCAGGGGCCTGGAAAAACGTGCGAGAAGGTTCTGCTCTGGAAAAGAAGGCAGTTCTCACGAACTCACAGCATGAAACCAAAGTCATTCTGGAGGAGGACGGGCCAGCTTCTGACAGCGTGGCTGAAAGTCCGGATGTTTATGAAACCATCATCAGTATTGATGAGCGAGGCCAGGCCGTGTACAGCTTCGGCCGCTTCGATTCGTCCATAATCAGAATAAAGAACCCCGAAGACAGCGAATTGATGGACCATCCCGAGGAGGGTCTCGTGACAGGAGTGAGGGTTAGTGAGCTGCCCGTGAAAGACTCTGCTCAAGGCGTGAAGAAGAAGAAATCTGAAGGCGCGCCCTTCGGAGAGTCCTCCCGGATTCGCTGTGACGACTGTGGCTTCTTAGCGGACGGCCTCAGCGGGCTGAATGTCCACATCGCCATGAAGCACCCCACGAAAGAGAAGCACTTCCACTGCCTGCTCTGCGGGAAGTCCTTCTACACCGAGAGCAACCTGCACCAGCACCTGGCGAGCGCCGGCCACCTGCGCAACGAGCAGGCCAGCGTGGAGGAGCTCCCCGAGGGGGGCGCCACCTTCAAGTGCGTCAAGTGCACGGAGCCCTTCGACTCCGAGCAGAACTTGTTCCTGCACATCAAGGGGCAGCACGAGGAGCTGCTGCGCGAGGTGAACAAGTACATCGTGGAGGACACCGAGCAGATCAACCGGGAGCGGGAGGAGAACCAGGGCAACGTGTGCAAGTACTGTGGGAAGATGTGCAGGAGCAGCAACTCGATGGCGTTCCTGGCCCACATCCGCACGCACACAGGTAGGCAGGGCGCGCGCCCGCGGTCCCCCGTGCGGGCGGGCCGGTGGCACGCTCTTCCCTCCGGGCCACTCCTCGGGCCTCTGCTGCTGGCGTCGTCTGGCTCCGGCCTGCTGTGCGGCCCCTGGGCCTCGGCGGGGAGTCAGAGCCGGCCCCTAGCGGGTCCGAGGGCCCCGAGCCTTAGGGAAGCCTCCCGCATGTTACTTGACGAATTTCTCTTCATTTTATCAAAAGCCTGGTTTCTCGGATGCCTTTGTTAAATTCCCGTCTCTCACAGGTTTCCAGTTGTTTTTGCATCCTAATCGTATGAATTCCAAGGTATCTATTAAGTGACACCTTTGGGTGTCAAAGGGCATTAAATGGCTTTTGAAGAATGGAATAATGATTTTTAAAAACAATTTTAGACATGGAAAGATACTCATCGCCAGATATTTTAAATCCAAAAGTATAACTTTCAGGTAACAAGATTCTTCTCCCGGAAAAAAAAAAAAAAAAATCAGTCAGCACCTTAAAGTCGCCGTGCCCGGTGATGGGGTTCCCCAGAGGCAGGCAGCGCCCCGCTTAGCTTCTGTGCACATGTAGGGTTCCACTTTACTGTTTAATTTTAGGTAGAAATTAAAAGAAAAAAACTTTTTTTTTTGTGGAAAATGCATAAGCCACTGTTCTAAATTTATGTAAAAATTCACTGCACTGTTTCTATAAACCTGCCATACATTCTTTATTTTAAATAGACAGCTTTTCTAAATCACTGTGCACTGCTTAGACAAGTTCTGTCTCCATGGTTGAATTTATGAGTGGATTTGAATAATAAATTCACATTTCAATGAACATATTTTCATTAAAACGGCAAGGTTTATTTTACTGTACTTTTAAATAATGGCTTATTATTAAAGCTATACTTTAAATTCATGCAGTTTTTGAAACTTAGTGCATGGTTACAAGGAGGAAGACAAAGGAGTAGGAAACATTATTAATAGTTTAGGGTGATTAAAGATAGATAAAAGTTTTTCATTGAAGAAAGTAATAGGGCAACCTGCATAAGATTAATCTAGGTAAATGTAAACTTTGTAATCTCGATCCCGACTCTTCCCTTAAAGGGAATTGTTGTTTTGCTGTGAGTCCAATACTTATTTGTGGACATTATTAATCCCTTCATCGATGCTGTGTGACAGCTGACTTTCCGAAATGATGAGGTTTTAGGAATCAGGCTCGTTCACATGTGCAAAAAATATGTACTTTCTTAATATGCCCTCTTAAGACAGATAAAACCGAATAAAACTAAGAGGAAGATGCTAATGGAGCTCTTTTTAGAATTCTTTATGCAACTGTCTGGTCAAGACATGTTGCTTATAATTGATGTGTCCATTACTTGAATTCTCTTGTAATTATAGTCAATAAGTCTTGTAAATGTGTTAAAGCTCACTAAAAGCATACAAATTCAAGAACAGAGTAAGGCTAATAATTTAAAATAATCAATGTAGGCATTTCAGCACTTAATTTCCCTTGTGTGTTGATAGCTGATCATTCTTAATCCATTAAGATTTATTTAGTCGTTTACAATGCAAAATAGGTTTGCACTGGTCACTGGTGCCATTTGAAAATGTCCACCAGGTTAAGTGCAGAATGTAGTCCATTAGTCTTCCTTGACTATATGTATTAATTGCATTTAAAATCAAGTTAATGTGGATGTGAAAGTGAGGTAACTATCAATATGTGACAAAGTAACCCTACTTATATTAGTTACATCATTGATTGTAACATTTACTAAAAGTTAGCATACTTTTTAACATCTCGTGTTGGGCTTATCAGCAAGTACATTTTTATTATGTTCTGAGGCACCACAAAGAGTTCCGAGTACACGTGCCAGCCTGCCATTTCAATTTGCAAGTCATTTTGGGGGGCAAGTTGCTATCCAGGCTTTCAGTCCAAGGTTTTTTCTTGGGGCATCTTGAAACAAATTGCTTTTCTGATACTTTGTTTATGTCCATGAATAGCAGGGACGGTTATTAATGGTTAACTGGAAAAGGGCTTACTCTTCCAATCCCTGTTTCCATATTTTGTGATTTACTATATGTTTTATGTAACCTTTTCTTCCATCCTTAGCACCATAAAAATAGCACGATAAGAAATAAATGAGTTTGGTTATCAAGAATTGTAGGAGGAAACCACCCAGTTTCCCCGAGTGCTTGCCGGTGTGAAGCAGCCGGTGTGACCAGGCAGAGCAGTGCTGCTTCCCCTGCCCTACGAGCCCCCCGAATCTGCCGTTGCCCCCCCACGACCCTCTGCTGGAGCTTCAGCTCTGTCTCCTGGAAGGTGCCGGGAAGCCAGAGGCCTGTCTGACGCACTTCGATTGTGTCCACAGAGCAACGGTCGTATTGCCCTTGGAGGGTGTTCCCGTGCGGCAGCTCGGGGGGCGCGACCTCGGGACGGCCTCCGCTGCGGGCTGGCGGTGAGGGCACGTGGTAGATGGCAGCTTTCGAGCTGAACGGGTCGGAGCGCAGACGGCGGTAGAGCCAGCCTGTGGACTTGAAGCACGGTGAAAACGGGCTCCCCTCTGCTCGTGTTGCTGTCCACACCCCACACGTGGTTGGCCCTCAGTGTTACCTGTTGAGTGAATGGCGGCACGAATGAGCAGATAGTGTTCCGTGGGTAGGGGTTAGAGAATAGAGTTTTGGCTGAGAAGCATTAGAAGGTGGGTTATATGCCTGTCCCTGGGCTCTTTTAAGGCCTAAATGATTAATGATTAGTTCTTTTTTATTTAATATTTATTTATTTATGCATGCAAGCTGGGGTACAGGCCAGAGGCACGAGGCGGCGAGAGGGATCACCAGAGACAGAGTGGGGAGCAGAACAGGCAGATCGACGGACATATGCTGCTGAGGGGAGTAGCGGGCGAGGCAGGAGAGGTCTGCCGCGCCATGTGGGAATGTCCCCAGCCGGGCATCGAACCCGCATCGCGGCGGCCGTCAGCTTCACAGCGCAGCGCTTAACTGCTGTGCCACCAGAGAGGCCCCTAAATGATTAGTTCTTAATGGCGGCGTCCCGCCCAGGCATGCATGGCAGTTAGCAAGGCTGAGCGGAGGCCTGCAGGGCCTAGCTGAGGCGCCAGGCGGCCGGAGACTCGTCGGTCACTCCTCTCGAGGCCTCACAGGCCATACTCAAAGAAAACAACGTACTGAGGATAACGCTGTCCCAAGGACTGCAACTGCGTAAAATATTGTTGAAAGTTTACAGTAATCATAATGTACCCGAGAAACACAAATTTAGAGATACGTGATTTTACTGAGTTTGCCTTACAAGCACTGTGTATTCATTTTGGTGTGTGCGCAGGCAAAATGAAAAATGGAAACATTATCAGTTAGGTCAAAGGGAATTTTTTTCTTATCCAGAGAAGGATTACTTCTGGTCCCCTAGCATTTGAGTTTTTATGCCACAGAAAGGATATGTTAATCCAGTCTGTCCGGTGCTAGAGACGAAAACAGTCAATGCCCCTGTGATTTTTGCGTGAACACGCCACAGAATGCCTCCTTCGTGTGGCGTCAGCAGGCCGCAGCAGGCACACTGAAACCTGAGGGCACTAGAGCTTCCACCAGGGCCCTGGGAGTGAAGTGAAGACGGTCCTGCTCCGGCCCCTGTGGCCCGCAGTGACCATGAGGCGGTGCTCCTGGGCCTGGCGCCCGGGGCAGGGCCCCTCGGCCGAGGGACACCCTCTCCCCAAACTGTCAGCCCAGCGTTGGGAGAGCTTTCCCTTCTCTCTTTGGAGGCCTGATGTTGTTGTTGCCTTGCCTTGATGCCATTGCCTTGTTATCCTTAGTGCCTTTTAATTTCAGGTACAGGTAAATTGGTCCCGTTCACTCTTCTTTCATAAGTCACTTCATAGAGTTCCGTGTTGCGAGGAAATGTTTCGAAGTAGTGATAGACTCAGTTTTATCAGAATCATTTAAATAAACTGTGGTTTCTAATGTGATTGATAGAATGTGATTGCTGTAAGCTGCAGTCTCAACCTGCTCTTGACATTTAAACATATAAAGCTGACTAGATATAACCATTCAGGTGCTAAAGATATTTTACATCTACTTCCACCAGTAGAAATGGAAGTATTAAGAGATCTGGCTTCATTGTCATTGAACTGTGAAATATTCAACCTTGTCTGCCCGTGCTTAGTTCTGTTGACTTTTTTACTTCTGTTAGAAGATTAAAATTAAATGCTTCACTTTTTTTGTCAGCTTTTGGGAATTATATTGAAATTTAAGACTCGGAAATTTTTTACTGAGGGCTTCAATTTCAACAAAGTATTCTTGGAGGATCTCCCCCCCCCCCCCAAGGGCACTGCACAAAGGTTCATTGATCAGATATGATTTATTGCAAATTTTAAATTTGAGCTTTTTGTGTATTTATTAAGGTTCACGTATTTCATATGATGTCTAATTATTTTAGAGGAGATATTTCACCAGTAGGCACCAAATATGATATGAAAAGTCAGGTAGCACATCACACTGATTTTATACTGTGTTTTATGATTTTGGTTTACTTATCTGAAGAACTTTGTGGTTAGAAAATTAGAAAATGATATATTTGTGTTGCATCTTAAGAGTGTTGGTTCACGACAGTGTTGATGATCTAGTAACGAATACACTCCAGCTCGAGTCTATTACATGAAGATTGTCCACTCTGACATAATTCTGTCTTCTCAGTTTTGAGATCAAAAACATTTTTGTAGCTCCTTTGCTTCTTGTGTTAAATTATTTGTTCTTGAAATCAATGACAGCCAAAATGCCAGTACTTCCGGTTTGCAGAATCATCACACATTTTTGGCTACAAAGTGATCATAAAAGCATAATGATTTTTCTGCTGCATTCAGACATTGTATGCTGTTAAAATAGTTACAGAGGGAAACGTGGGATACATGACAGAAAAAATCTGAGTTACCACTATTAATGTGAATAAATTCAGAGCTGCAGAAAGGAGGAAGTGCAAAGGTGATGCTAAATATACTTTAAAAAAGTATCACCTACTCTATGCATTTGTTTTAAAAATGTCCCCTTTGAAGTGTCAAAAGACTTTAAGAGATTGTGAATTTTAAGGGAATATTTAAAATTATTTAGCTCGTCTCGTGAACTTTGTATTGCTCGATTATGTCACTTTTGATTTTAATTGTAGGAATGTTATTGAAAGTTAGGGACACTCACCGAAGCGTTACAGTCTTCCTGGGGGAATAATTCTGGAATGCAGGTCTGTTCAAGTTAGAAAGGAATGCAGGTATTCTATTTTGGGGGCAGAAATTTGTAATTATATTACTCGTATGGTTTAAGACTTAGGCCTCTTTTTAAACTGTCAGCAATGTATTATTCAAATTCGCTTTATATTTTGTGTTCAATTTACTTAGGATCAAAACCATTCAAGTGCAAGATATGCCATTTTGCAACTGCTCAGCTTGGCGATGCCAGAAACCATGTCAAAAGGCACCTTGGGATGAGGGAGTACAAGTGTCACGTGTGTGGGTGAGTAAATTGAAACCGTCTCTGCCGTGGGGAGCCTGAAGCCTGTGCAGGAGCCATTGTTTCAGGGCTCCAAACTGATATGAGTAAGAGTGGCTAAAATTATGCATGCGTAGCCTCCTTTCCATTGTTATGGTAAATTCCTTAAATACAGTTATGACATTCTTCTCCTACTTCTAATCCTGTACTGCAGATGAGCAATTTTATGGGCTACAAGGTCAATTTGAACCTGTAATCTGTAAATTGACTAAATTATAGGATGTTCATTCACATTGCCAGAGAGAACTGTAAATTCCATTTAAAGACATAAAAAAATACATAATATAGCTTTAGAAGTGTATATGTATTTTTCCTTTTGCTACACTGCTTTAGTTTTAATCACATTAATGGCTCTTTGGATCCACTGGACATGTTCTATAAGGAAAGACTCGGATAAGGATTTAATTTCAGACAACTGGTTACTGATTATCACAGGGATGAAGCGTGAAAAAACAGTGCATAATGTGTGTTTTTGTGTGAGTTTATTTTGCAACTTGTTTTCCTTTTGTGTACTTAATGGTTCTTTCCCCCAAAGAATCATTGGTGATGTTTAATTGTCACTCAGATATGTTGCATTTAATAGGAAGCGCTGAGATGCTTTAATGCAAAATTAATTAATTTACCAAAAATGTTTTAAAATGCCTTGACATCTGTGGTATATCATAGGACATTTACAGCTGGATTTTAATACCCTACTTCTGATTAAAAATATATTTTAATGTTATTATGCTAGAGAAATTAACTAATAAGTGCATCATATAAAAGCACTTTATGTGAACCTGAGAAACCTGCAGTCTTTATGGCTACTTCACAGCGCGGCGCAGGACACGTGCTGGGCTTTCCTTTTCTAGTGGACCCTCTTCGGGCCGGCACTGTTGTGGAACTGCCTAGGTCAAAGCAGCTTCTGTTTTTTGCTGGACAGTACTTTTCACCCCAGGATGCAGTTGCAGTTTTTTGACCCTGAAGAGAGTTTTGCGGATAACTTTGCAAGCAGTTTTATTAACCATAGTGATTTATTCATTGGCAGAATTGATGGTTCAGTGACTTGCCACTAAAGTAAATGAAGATGAACCTTTGCCCCAAAGCCCCTGAAGATCAGTGGGAGAATGAGTTTTGTTGCTCCTGATTTTAGCAGCAAAGGTCGAGTGCCAAGTGGTTCGTTTTAATTGTGCTTGGAATTTTAAAAGAGAGCTCATTCGTTGTTTTTACAAGAGTTATGGGAAAGAGGAAGGCCCTGACTTAGTGAACATTTGCTGTTAAATGACAAAAGCAGTTTCCCCCTCATTTCTGCAAAAGAAGTAAACAGTTTCACATTCTATTACTAGAAATCTAATCCCATTCACTTTTTATTAGGGTTGCTAAGCTCCTGGGAAGAAAAGAGGAAATTTTTTTAAGAGAACAGTTTCTGACATATGTAGCATAGAAACAATATGTATTTGATTGGCTTTAATTATATAATTTGAATAATGCACCCTTAGCGTTAGCACGTGGTTTACCACTTGCTACTGAAATGGTGTATTAGTGATTTATATATTTGATTCCAAGATGCAGAATTACAAATATGTGTAGATGTATTGAATTTTATGTGACTGTCACAGAGGGGTGTGAGTGTGTGTGTGTGTGTGTGTGTGGGTTTAGAAAAAGCGATCGATTGATAGATCCCAAATTGTGTCTTTACAATTATGGTAGTCATGAATTTTAAATGACTGTGAAATCACTGTTCTAATTTTCAAAGTGAAATTTGATTTAGGAGTTAGGCATAATAATTTTACAGGATAGACAATTTCAGTGAGGCTGAAAGTTCTGAAGAATCCATGCACCGAGAATGTGTATTAATCTATGTAGTTGAAACAGAGCAGAGATGAGTTAGGTGTCCTTCAATGGTGAAGAAAAAGTGTCCTAGGTGTTCTGTATCTCCTGTGTTTCAAAGGGACAGGCAATACATCGATTAAAAATTAAAGTGGAAAACAAACAACCCCCCTTCAGTTGGTGATCACTTCAGTGGCGGTGGAGAGCATTGGCACATTAACATCACTGACAATGTCAATTCATTATCATTGATGGCTAAATAATCTCAGAAATGCTCAGTGGACCTATTAGTTCCTGAATATAAGCAGCTCATGCTGCATTTCTTCATTAGCTTTAATTGCTATAAATTTTACCTTTTAAAAAATCATGCTTTAAAAGGTGAAGTGATCTTTCAGGAACATTAACTCTGTAATTTTGTCACAAACAGAAGGTCCTGCTCTGTGTTTTCCTTTCTGCAGTGGTTAGTGTCTTAGTTTCTTTTAGAATTGTGTTAGTAAGTTCGTAATTCTTTGAATTTGAAGCAATCAACTCTTTTCCAGATAGTTTTGATTAATAATATGAGAAAATAGGTACATTTCAAAAATGAAATTTTTACAAAATTGTACTGTTTTTTGCTCAGTAACCTCTTGGTTTCCTTGAAAAGACTTTTTATGATGAAATTGATGGAAAAAACAGACAGTGCATTTTGTTGACTTGAGTTCCGGATCCAGATTGCATGCAGCTGATTGGCTGCGCATCTGCACACCGTGGCTCCGAGACGCTCATCGGTGTGTGTCCTTATTGAGACTGAGTTTAAGCGACTGTCTTTTGAACTTTTATTTCAGTTTGTGCTGATTTTCTTTAAATCTTTAAGTTCAGTTTTGAGGTACTCTTCTCCCCTCTCATCTGTAAGTCTGTCTTGTCAGTGTGGGTCAGCTGAGGGTGTTCTGTGTCCAGCTCCCCGGGTGGCTGAGCCTTGGAGCTCAGGTGCGGGTTTCCTCTGCCCGGATTGACACGCCCATGTCAGGGGGACAGTTTCCAGAAAGTGTCCCTTTGCATTCTGCTTGAAGCACATGGTGCCGAGAACTTCCCCGAAAAGCCTTTTCATTTTACTTTCACTTTTGGGAGGAGCAGTTTTTGAATAGTACAGTTTCTTAATAATGTCTTTCTTACATCGGAGCGTGATCTTGAGTGGGATTTTGTCGAATGTAGGTGTATTTATATAATATTCAGCACGTTGTGGCTCGTGTAGATGGAAATGTGCTGTGGATCTGACATAGGGCTGAGTGGGGGAGAAAAGAAGAAACAATGGGAGCACCTTTATGCAGAAGTTAATTTTTAGGGCACGTGTTTAAAAATAGGTAAAACGCATTTTTACTGAATCTATAAGATCTTAGTTTTTTTTACTGGACAAGAACTTATCAGTCTCAGTGCCTTCAAAAAGTCATTATAGATACCAGGTTTTGTTAAATTCTTTTAATTCTCTCTGTGTCGTTATCTATAGACATAGATAGTAGCAAATACAGCACTTTCAGTACTAGTATTTCTGTAGTGCTGCGGTTCAGTGTGTACTTAATTCAAATTCATCTCATTGTTGATTTCTATACTTTTATGAGGTTGTTTACCTCCTGTTTATTATCCCTCTCTTACAAATGGTAAACTTGAGATTAAAAGTATTTTTAGTTATGTACTTAAATTATCCAACTGCTCGTAATGGCAGACCACTGTTTTCTTTCCTTTTAACTATCGCTTTTCTTTATTTTTCTGCTGTTTGTAATATCTGTTGTTTTGGTTACCAACTTTAATTTGTACTTGTTTCTTTTCTCTTCTCGAGGATGCTCGCGCTGGTGTGTGATAACTGTAACCCACCTCCTCGCCCCTCGCCACTTCTGTTCTCTGCTTTGCTCAGACTTACATTCCTTTAAAAAATTGCTTGCTCAGTGTTTTACTTTAATACTCTGATCTTCAGTGTCTTTATTTTTTGGTATCTCTTTTACTTTGTCGTATTAAAGTATTGTTTTAAGTAATTGTATTTTTCACTATTCATGTGTTGATAATTTATGAAACATGTTGGTATAATAGAAAGAATATGTGCTTAAAAAAGTGAAGATTTTATTGTCTTTTCATTGGGTTGAGAGGGATAAATTTAATCAATTTGAGTTTAGTTTTTGTTTTTTAGTGTTAGTTACTAATAAAAAGGTAGGCAACTAGTAAATGGCCTGATTTCAATAAATCTAGGAAATAATACCTAGGGGTTTGGTTTTTTTTTTTTTTTTTTGTGTGTGTGCTTTTATTCACAAAGACTCAGGGATCACACACAGATTTAGGGGCTATATAAATTTCTGAGTGACACCTCTATGTCTAGTCTTAGATCTTGCGTAGGGAGCTTAAATGCCTGGATAGAATTTACCCAATCAGGAGAGATTAAGGGCATTTTCTGTATCTGTCACCTTTAGATCCTTGGGAAGATTCTAGACATTTCCTATTGTGTATTAGTGTGCTTATGAACTGTTTATTCTTAGTTGGTTTAAGAAACCTTAAATAGAAAGTTACTAATGCAGCAAAACTCTTTTTGTGTGTGTGTGTGTGGCATTACCTAGTTTTTGTGCATTAGAAGGGATCTCTATGTAGATGATTATAATGTCACTTTCTGACCTTTGCAGCTTGAATAATTGTAAATCATTGCTTCATAACGTGTCAGAGAATGTCTGTACTAGGCAATTAAATGGCAGAATATAATAGACCAAATTATTGCCTGTCATGTTTTCAACAACACAGTTAGTATTTGAGTTACACTTAATCATTACGTGCATTAGCAACTTCATTGGAATCCAGCTTCAGGCTGAGCATGAAATACATTACATTATTTAAACCTCTAATGGTACAAGTCATTTATTTGTGTTGAAGTGTACAACATGCAGAGTTTCATAAAGCAAGGAACACTTGAGAGCTTAATTTATCCAAATCAAAGTCTAAATGCAGATAAACACAAGTGGCAAAAATTAGTAATTTTTATAGGCTGGAAATATTTAAAAATACATGGTTGTGGGTAATTGTAGGCAGCAGGAATAAATTAAAATCACTATTTTTAGTCTGCTCTGAGAACTAAAGCTGTGTATACCTAAATCATTAAAAGCACCATGGAATTGCATTTTTAGCTGAACAATTAATTACACTCATCATAACTACAGATGCATCCAAATAAAATAAGTATTTGGTTCAGCTGGCTGTTTGGCTAAATAGAGAGAGAAAAAGTTTGTTTGATTCTGTGGCATGAATTAGGCTTGTAACAATGTAAATGCAACATCTCTCTGTTTTGGGAAAAATCTGAATTAGCAGAAATATTAGAAGGGTGTATTACATATTTTATCTTTATAGTGCTTTAATGCTTTTTGTTTAATAACACGTTTGTCTTGAGTTTGAAATTTTAAATAAATGCCTTCTAATAATCGCGTTTCTCTTCCTATTAGTGAGGCTTGCAGAGGTGACGTCGTCATCTCTTCCTCATCCGAACACACTGATGTTCCTGACGCTAGACGCCTTAGAGGAACTTTTAAATCGTGAATGACCGTTGTTTCATAGTTCTTGTGCACAAATCGTTTCGTGATTTGAAAATCTGAGCGAGATCTTAGCTATAATATTCAGATGAAAAACCCCACTCTTCCCAGAGGTGATTCTGGGGAGTATTCCAGGGGACGGTGAGTGGTGAGTCTACAATGTGGCGCCAGGACCGAAGAGCACTGCCAGCCTCTCCTCGTGGCGACCGCCAGGACCTTGGGTCCCCGCTCCGGCTCCCCGTTCTCCTGTGGGGCAGCGTTTGTTGAGTTTTTGCCACGCACCCGTCGGGTTGCAGAGTCACTCCTGGGCGGCGGGTCTGGTGACTTGTACCAGAGCAGACGTCGGCCCTCCCTGGCCGCGAGCGGAAGCAGCTGGCCTCTTCTCTGCAGCCAGTGGAGAAGCCACATCTCCGTGAGGGCTCTCTCCTGCTTTCTTTTTTCTTTAAAGATGGCGCCTCGGTGCCTTGGCCCCCGCCGTGATCCCTCGCCTCCCTCGCCCCCTCGCCCCTGCTGCAGGGGTGTGGCAGCGCTCTGCTCGGCTTTGCCGTGCTGTGGCTTCTTCTTGTTGGCCTCTGTTTATCCCGCTCCCTTCTGTTCCTGAAGGTCATTGCCTTCTGGAGGCTTTACTCCTTGATTTGTCTAAAGTTGCGTCGAGGAGGTCGTTGCAGTGTAGACAGGAGGGAAGGTGACACTGACTCAGATATTCGTTCATTTGCCATCGGGTAGATCCTGGCGTTCGCTGCTAGTGCGGGCCCAGAGACCAGTGGCGAGGGCCCCCCGGCGCCCCCCTCCCGGAGGAAACAAGAACACAGAGGGGAGCCAGGGGCTTGGCCACGGGGTGCGTGGGTGCCAGGACCAGCTCCTGTTCAGGAGGAGCAGGAGAGGTCACCTCGAGCAGCTGTTCCAGTTGGGTCTGAAGGATGAGGACGGAGGCACGAAGCAAACGCGGGCACTTGCAGCAGCGGCCTCAGGAGAGCAGGCGTGGAGCGGGATGGAGCCATGAGTGCACCCCGGGGCTCCTGGCCTGCAGTGGTGTGTCAGGGTGTATCCGTATGGTGCTTCGCAACGAGCCTCAGATGTGTGGAGAAGGCTCGGGTAGACAAACCCAAGTCTTGCTGGCTGATTCGGGAGATGCTGCGTCAATGGCGGCCTTTGCTGGGAAGGTGAGCGGGGTGAAGCCGGCCAGGAAGCTCCCCAGGCCAGGGGTGGGTTTGTTCCCGAGCGAGGTGCCAAGTGCCCTGTGTCGGCCTTGTCCCAGGCAGATTGTAAAACCGGGAGGCCAGTTGCCAGGGCGGCCTGCGGGAGGCCTGCAGGGCCAGACCACAGAACTTGTGGCAAAGGGCGCGAGTGCCAGTCTGTCCTCTGCTTTCCATCGCTGCTTCTTCACGTGTCTGACTTTGCTCACAGTTCTCCAGATTGTGACTGGAAAGGGGAGGAAGTAGAAAGCCTCGTGGGAAGTGAATCAGTGCCTCAGAATCAGGGATGTGGGATTTGGCCATGGAGAATTATTTATGATTTTAATTGGGGACCCTCTGATGGTGGATGATGGTCATGAAGGCAGGTTGCT
>PVIJ01014392.1:0-15000 GCA_004024925.1 Scalopus aquaticus | reverse complement strand
ATTTGAATTTGAATTGGTGTATGTTTGGTTATGAACATATCCGCACATTGTTCATTAGATTCCTTTCATTTGATGAAATTTATATCTGTTGAACTAATTTTAACCGGCGTTTGGTAATTTTTATGTATCTTTAGAATAACTGAAATTAAACCATTGCGCTGCCGTGATAATGGTAGGAAAATAACTGTAATGGTGAGCATTTGAACCTGAAAAATATTGGCAGTAGACTTGCCATTAGATTTCTGAGGAATGCAGGAAGATTTCTGGAAAAATAGAGGTTATGGTTTTAATTTCATACCAGTGAAGAAGGCTGTTCCTTCCCGGCAGGACAGTGAATGCCCGGGTCTTCCCCTGCCTGAGCGTACCGCTGAGGACGGCAGCAACTCCTGTGCTTAAACAGAATTATTATTTTAAATTTTCTTCTTCACTCAGAAAGATAAAAAGGCCATGTTTTGGCCAGACTTTTAAAAATAATTTTTGTTTTCATTTCTGTGAAAATTCTTTCATTGCCAACTGAGTAAAATATAGTACAAAAACTGTGATTATATATCTAGCTTATAATTTGGTAACTAAAGGCACTTGCTGGGTAATTTGACTTAAAACTTTTAGTAACAATTTTGGAATTTGCGTAGCTACATGATTTAAGAATGTGAGACTTGTAAAAAAATTGGTTAATAGACCAAGTAAATCTTTTAGTGATGGAAAGCTAGTTTTATGGGGAAAATTGTATTTAAAATAACATACTCGTCTACTAAATCATGTATCTTCATAGGTTTGAGATTGTGAGGCTGAGATAATAGATTACATTTTATCTTCCTGTGTGTGGGATTGTTCATTTTCCTGGTCTACTAAATTAAACAAAAAGAATACTGGTTTCTTAGAGAGAAACATGATATTAAAACATTTGCTTTAACTGTTCATTTCCAGTAGATGGCTATAGTTCACTACCAAATTGAACTTATAATAGATTTTTTACAGTAACTGAATCAGAAAATGAAGGCGGAATTACTATAAAGCAGTTGCCCTGCACATTTTCCTTTTTTCATGTGCTTAGTCATCCAGTGTCGTTATTTTTTAAAGAACATCTGTTTAAAATCAGTGAAAACTAGTATTTTCACTTTTCCCCCATTGATTAATGTGCAGCAATGATGCCAGTCTTTATTTTGTTTCATCACAGATTATTTTTAAAATTTCTATATTATGTGAGGGATACGATTATTACTGAATTATGTAAAAAACGACACTCAGAAGTCCTGTTATCTCTGTGAGTTTTTTCCCTAAGTCACATTATTTTTTAGTTTATTTTAGCGTTTAAAGGGAAGCGCCGAGCTCACCCATGTCGGGCGTGTCCAGCCCGCTGTCTTTCATGAAGTGTCACTTCCAACGGGACGCGCACGCGCGGGCGTGTGGGGCAAAAAGGGCTTTCAGGAATCCAGGCCCAGACCGAAACATTTCAGATGTGATTTCATTAAGCCAAATAATATAAAGGCAGGTAGGCTGCTGGGGCCAGCACTAACTCACCAAGCGCGGAGCCCCGCGGCAGGCGGCTGCTGTCTGGCCGGAGCTGCGGCCGCTCCCAACCCCACGCGAGACATCAGACCCTGCCGGCTCCCTCCCGGGTCCGCAGGCGTCCGCGGTTGAGCGCAGGAGTCTGGATCTCCCACGTGGGGGGGTTTGCATGCAACAAAACATTTGAAAAAGGGTAGACTCCCCTCCCCCTTCCCTGTAGATTTGTCTCATTTTTTTCACTGAATATTTGTTTCTCTGAGTTGTGTGTGCCTGTGCGTGGGGCACGTGCGCGCACAGCGCCCGGGTAGCACTGATGTGCTTTTATGTCCTGCAGGTACTGGCTGAAGCAAGCAGTTCAGCTTTTAGCTTTTTGTTTTATTTCACAGTTGAAAACACGGGCTTTGTGTGATACTGTAAGACTGCAATTTTGGATCCTTTTTTAATCAACTGACAATTGGTATGGCTGGTCACAACTGTTTAATCTATTATTAATAAGTATTTTGCTCAGCTGTACAAATTACAAAAATAATGCCAAGGTTTGAGGAGAAATTTATTTTCACATTTAGCGTGTGTGTGTGTGTGTGTGTGTGTGTGTGTATGTGTATATATACATATATATTTTTTTCCATTCTCTCTTGAAGACAGATGAATTGTTTTTGATTTTTTTATTGAATACGCTGTATGTTTTAATCATTATAATTGAAGCAGTTTAAGAAATGGGCCCCAGTTGTAACCAGTCAAAAGAAATTTTATTCACACATTTTGTTCAGGGAGAGTTGGAATCCTCAGACGAGTCTTTGTGAGTCAGAAGCACCTACAGTTCACAACTTCAATTAGGTTATTTTATATAAAAATAACTGATTTTGTTTTTATAAGACACTTAAAATTTGTACAAATGTGGGCTTTTTTTTGGTGCGCTGTTCACTTTTTATGGATATATTTTAGTGCTCTCTCTCTCTCTCTCACACACACACACACACACAGACACACACGCACGACCACATTTGTCCACATACATGAATAATCCTTTACTTGTTAAGGACCTTTCAGGACAAAGGATGTTTGACCCCAGCACAAGACCATGCAATGTAAGTTTACAAAAGGATCAAGGAACACAGATTTTAATAATGCAAACAATATTAGTCCTGTCCCCTCTGGCGTTTGGAACCTGGACATACTGATTGTATACTTTGATTCCTAAACCGTGGAGATGTATCAGATGCCCCTGGGAGCACCTGGCCAAGCTCAGAACATTTCAGTGATGACAAGGCAAGTGCCTAGAGGGCAATTAAGGGACAGGGCAGGAGATAGACAGTAATGAGTCCCCGTAGTGCCTTGATGAACCACAGAAAGGGAAGCAGAGAATTGCGTAACAGTCAGGTTCAGGGAGAAAGGTTGTTGAGTAATGTGGAGGTTATTTAGCAAGAGTATTATTTCTGTATTTTGATTTAGATTGTAAGTGCTGCCACTGATTCATTTAACGTGTTCTTCTAGATTAAGTTAACAATTTACATTTTGTTAATAAAGCCCATTTTTGTTTTCTTACATTGTTTTTTACTATGCTGAAGTTTGACTTAAATGATATTACTTGCTTTGAATGCACTATTTTGTTAGGTTATTTTCCTCACTGTTGAGTTCTTAGTGTTTTTCTTTCACTAATACATAGTAACTTCAGTCAAGTGTTGAATGAGCTTATTTTGTGTGTTTGTAGACTTCCTGTCTCCTTTTATTTATTATATTTTCTGAGTTCCAGTATCCATAGTGGAAAGCAGACTTTTCTTGACCTAGCCCATCTTGTGTAGTTAGATAAAAAGGGTTAAAATGGAAGAATTTGCGTAGTCTCTGTGATCCATGTAAGAGCCGGGATTGATTTAAAATCCCTTTTGTTTTACTATTTTACTGACTCATTTGTTGCTTAAAAATCCATTAGTAGCATAACGCACACGTTTCTGTGTGATTTCCTATTTGTCCACTCGCATTACTGGAGGCAGAAAATAAACAGTGTAAAGGAAAAGAGCTCGAGAGCCCGGTTTGCCGTGGTGAGCATGGCTCTCCGTCCCCAAGGCTGGGGCGTGTGGGCACCGACCTGGGTGGTGCAGGCCGGCACGTGCTCAGACACACGGACGGAGCTGACAGACAGCCGGCTGCTCCCCCAGTGTCCGCCTCCAGGGCGCTGGTGCTTGGCCCCCACCTCAGACACTGTCCCCTCCGCCCCAGGCAGCAGCCCCACACCTGCTCCATGCTCACTCTGGCGCGGCCACTAGGGGGATGGAGGACCTGGCTCCCGCCCTCCCTCTCCCCCCTCCCCTTCCCCACCCCTGCACCCTGTCTCCTCCCTGCCTCCCTTTCTCC
Source organism: Scalopus aquaticus (assembly GCA_004024925.1). Classification (NCBI taxonomy): domain Eukaryota; kingdom Metazoa; phylum Chordata; class Mammalia; order Eulipotyphla; family Talpidae; genus Scalopus; species Scalopus aquaticus. The sequence continues at coordinate 11,139 of PVIJ01014392.1, read as the reverse complement.
CTTCCCTGCCTTTCTTCTTGTTTTTTTTTTTTTTCCTTTCCTTTTCCCTCTGTTCTGCTCTTCCTTTTCTTTGTGTGTAGAACTAAAAATACTGCAGTAACCTCACCTCCAGCACAGTCGGACATCACTGCCGTAGAAACAGCCCGTGTTTTTTAACTCGTTTAGTCAGTCGTGTTTTCCTCACTGTGAGACAACGACAAAATTTTACAGTTTTAATGAGTAGGGAACTTTTAGAAAAGTGTTAGTACCCAGATGAATTTCGAATTGAGTTTAAAATAATATAAAGGAAAACCGTGATGTATAAAGACACCAGTGTGATTATTAGAAATGATGGGTATAAAAATAGCCATGAAATAATTATTTAGAAACTATTTCAAACTACTTTTGTTTTAATTAAAATGATTCTGAGATGGTGACTGTTCCTGAATTATGTCTTCCTAATTACAATTCATTTAGGGGTGACCGACTTGGGTTTCTGTTATGTGATTATTTGCTTGGAGTGTTCTCATGAAAACAGGTAGACATTTACTCAACCATGGCTGTCACTAAATTTAACCTAAACATTCAGAAATAAATATTTTAGCTTTGTTAAAAGAAGAGCTGTTAATGGACATTTCAACACCATGGATCTGTGTACTTCAAATGAAATTTAAAGTGCTTTCACTTTTTAATAGATCTACCTGGAAATTTGAGAACATGTTAATATCCCTCCCCCCCCCCCCAAATTTGCATGCTTTGGGCATTTAAAAATCACAGATTATTCAAATAGCTAAAGAGCTTAGTACTGTTATATTTTGGAACTGATTTTCTTTTTTTTTTAAAAGATTTATTTATTTATACATACAAGCTGGGGTACAGGCCAGAGGCGTGGGGTGGCGAGAGGGTTCACCAGAGACAGAGTGGGGAGCAGAACAGGCAGATCAGAAATAAACTGCTGAGGGGAGCAGCGGGTGAGGCAGGAGAGGTCTGCCGCACCATGTGGGATTCTCCCCGGCCGGGCGTCGAACTCGCATCGTGCGCTGCCGACAGCTCCACAGCGCAGCGCTCAACCGCTGCGCCACCAGGGAGGCCCCTGGAACTGATTTTCTATTTCATACTACATGAATTCTTTTTAAAGATTGGATGTTAATGATTTTCATTTTATCCTTGAGGATTATTTTATTTTTTTGTAAAATAAACCCATTTCATTGTTAATTGAAAATGCTTAACATATCCAAAGTTGATCAAGCGCCTTATAGAATGTTGTTGTTATAGAATAAATGCTTGTGAAAATTTGTCTATTTATGAAACTGAAAATAACTGAAATAAAAAAGATAAGCCTGTCTTTTACTTAATTTTGAAATTGACTACTAACATTAGTTTTATTTAGCCGATACTCATGGCTACATTGCTATATTCTGAATATTTAGTGTAAGTTTATTTTTATAACCGAGAGGTAAAATCAACGTGAAATCGTCTTGACAGTGGTTACTGGAACTATGGTTGATGGTTGTGCTTGAGAAATAAGTAGATAAAACATCTGTGAGTCTTTTAATGAATATATTTCTTGATAGCTTTCATAAGAAAGCATATAATTTATGATGAGTTCAATGAAAAAACACAGCAGAAAAAGTTTTTGAGTTAGCGGCAAAGTAAGTGGGGCAGGCTTTGCATTTTGAATAGAAATGTTATGAACTGTGATTGAATTTGTCGTGAAAGTGTGTCAGTATTAATAAAAGTATTTAGGTACAAGTTTGCTGGGCATGGTAGCCTTTTTAAGGTTAAGGATTGGTTAATGTGAAAAGTCACTTCTGTGCGTTTGCTGGCCTACAGAAAATGACAAATATATTTCTGTGCATTTTGGATTATTATGCCATTTCTTATTTCAAAGCCTTTTTGTCAGGACACCAGGCAAAACAATGATGCTTTGAGGACGTAATTAAAGATATTGTTCAAAGAACAACTTTCTGCATATTTGAATTATTACTGTCATCAAAATCATACAAATATGGAAATATGATTGCCAGAAGCACATAAATCAATGATCAGCATGGCCTCAAAATCCAATAAATATGTAGAGTTAAATACTTTAAAATGCAAATTGTGTCTGATGATTTGCATATGGTGGAGTTTAAAGGAAATTTGTTGCTTAACAACCTCTAAGGTAGCAGTTAGGGCTGTGGGTAAACATAGATTTTTTTATTCATCATTGGTCAAGTTGCAAGATTTGATAAATGACGGGAGACTGCTTTCCTTGGTTAAAATGACTGCAGTCTTTACTGAATCCTAAAACTGCCTTGAAGTCATCTGAATAATTAAGAGTTAATTATTCTTCATCCATCTAGATCAGAAAAGGACAGATTTAGGGAAGGAATTTATAATTTTTGCCTCACGTCCTGTCATGTCGTAATGTGATAAACTAAACTGACTCCAAATAATATCTAGTGACCTTATAGTAATTGTGCCTCACAAAACATTCTTGTTGTAGTTTTTTAATTGCTTGCATTGAATCTAGAAACTCCACATTAGCAGACTTACTCAGAGAAAGCAATATAAAATTTATGTTCCATTACTGTTATGTTTTAAGTTCATCATTGTGGGTACACACCAACCCAGCATGTAAGTTTCCATTTGTTCTTTTAGAAATAGTAAGCAATGACCTGTGAAATGTCATTAGGGAAGATTCTGGACGAACTGGAAAACGTTATCTGAAGAAGTTATGTCGAAAGGACAATGGCTCTTCAGCTGTTTTTGTCTGAAGCATTAAAATGATAAACCAGTTTTAGGAACTACGTTTTCTTATAATTAACATAGTGCTGGAACATAGATGTTGGCCAGATTTACCAATAAGGAGACCGAAAAAAGGCAACGGAAAGTCGAAGAATAACCCGTTTCCTCCTGTTATCTGTCGAAAGTGGGTATTGTGGAAATTCACATGAAAAGCCAGTGTCTGCTTGGTGAAATTTTTACCAAATGATTTTCTTGGAGAAAAAGAGTGTTTTGTGAATGTTTACTGATCACAAGAAGAATTGTAATAAAGAAATCAATATGCATGATCCCTTTCCATGTAGTACAACAGGGTTACACTGTTAGGTTAAATACAGGCAGCATTCCTTTTCAGAAAATCAATTTGCTGTACGGCCTGCAACAGCCGGCCACGCGCAGCCATCTGATGCGCTCACAGTAAATTCTGTATTGGCACCTTCAAACAGTATCGACTTCCACAGGGCTGTAAGCGGCTGACCCGACGCTGCAGAGACCCTCAGTCTTGAGAAACACTGTTATTTCTTTTTTACATTTGGCCACAAACTTGTCATTTTTAAAAAGCCACTTCTTGATTTCCGTATCTCAGTCGATGTGCCAAACGTGATTTTAGTGAGAAATATAATTTTTATGTTCATCCGCCGTATTTGTTTGCCTTCGGAATGTGTGTTCCCATATTCCCAAATTATCTGCATTACTCAAAAGCTCAGTGTTTCGGCCGGGCAGCACTGCTGCTTATTTTGAGAAGTTGGAGACAGTCTGAAAAGGTGAGATTATCTCATTTTTTCTTTGTCACTTGCCTCCATTTACAAGTGGAACACAAGAACAATTGGAGAGGAGAAGGAAGTCTACTCAATGCTCAGAGCTACTAAGTCATTGTATGTCATTGTGACTAAGGCAGATATTTAGGGAAAATGTGTGAAAACGTGTTTTATTTTTAGATCTTTTCATTCCTCACACAAATTTGGCTTTTAAAAACCTCTGGCCATTTTTGATGTGACTGTCTCAAAGGCCAGCTCTCCGCTGGGGCTTGTTTGCTTTTGTGTGAATCCTTCTGTCTTACCCCAGGGCGGCTGCTTGTCCCTGCAGTCACTGTGTACCTGAGGCTTTGCCGCCCCACCACCACGTTTTAAATCAGGGGTGGGCTTGTTTTCCTTGTGGTCAGCTGGGCTGCAGCAGGCCGCTCAGGCCAGTGAGTCTTTGCAGTTTTGTGAGGGGCAGCCGTTGTTTGGTCATTATTCATTCACTGGCTTTTGCAAGACATTTTTTCATAGGTTGCATGCGTCTCAGGATTTCTTTTAACGAATAGACACATTTAGCTTGTGACTGAGGAAGGCCTGTAATCTGTTCCGTTTTACCGCAGGTTTCAGAGGCGTGGTGAGAGCCGTAGAATGGGAGTGTAAAACAAGCAGGCTCAATGTTACGTGACTTCTGCATTTTAATCGGTCTGTCAGCCTGATACTTGCACTTGCGTTCGTGGCATCTTCGTGAACAATGGACATTATTGTGCAGGAGCCGAGGACGACAGAGACAGCTTTGAGAATGCAACACGAGGGTTAGAAAGTCCACGAGCATGGGGGGGAATAAGCAGGTTTCGGTTAGGCTGTGTATTTACCCGTGTTTTAAATGTTTATGGAAACCTCTAACATTTAAAAAAATAAATCATCATTTATAAAACGAATTTACTCTTGAAGAAAAGCATGCCTGTAAGAGGCACAAAATTATCCAAATAATAGTGTAAACCAAGCCAGGCATAGCAGCAGACAGAAAAATGCATTCAGCCAGTAGGATCATGGATTTGTTTGATTCAGATAATTGAAAGTGTTTCATACTATTATTGCAACTTGAAGGCTTGTTTAAGTGTCTAACTGTCAGTCACTTCGGAAGGTGAAAAGTATTCAATTGTCACTCTGTCAGTCAGTAGAGATGAGAACTGTCTGCCTAATGGATTTCTTTACATAGATGTCTGCATGGAGGTAGAAGTAAAATCGATGTGTTGTCATGTGCGAGCTCGGCATCAAGCTGCCAGGTGAATCGCGACTGTAGTTCTGCCACGTCTACGTCCTCGGATTGTTTGTGGAAGGCAGACGGGAGCGCCAGTGGATGGGAGCGAGACGCAGGGGGGAGACGCGTTTTTCGGGAGCGCACTTTCTAGTGCTGCGTGAATTCTAACATGGTAAAAGCGGTCCAGTGACTGAGTGGGGGAACCTCTCGTCATCATGGAATTGTGCTTGGAAAGTTACATTTTAGGTCCATGTCACCAAGTAGCACTTATTTGTGTAATTCACTTCTAAAACCAAAGAATAGTTGTGTATTGAAAGTTACCTAGATTAGTGGTTCCTTTGCCAGGAGAAATGTGGTCCACAGCTGGACTAGCCACATAAAAGCTTATCAAATTTTTTGATGACAGAAGCCAAAAAAAAAAAAAAATGGGGGGGACTAAAACTAAGAGGGAGATTAAATGCAATGTTTTAACATTTAATAAAAACATTAATTATGTAAGAATGGGATGTGAGTCCTACCTTGAGACAGCACATTATGTGGGGGTGACCTGGGGGGTGTGGCTGATGAGAGGCTAAGCATTTAGGATAGTATTTCAAAAGTTTAAAGGTCTGTTGCTTTTTGGCCTGGTCAGGTAATACCAGGAATAGTGCGGCCAGTTTCTAGAGGGTCATAATAATGAAGGCTTACGAGACCACCTTGGAGGACGCAGAGGTGCAGAAAGACCTCGCCTCATCTGACCAGGGGACCACCCCGGCAAAGATTTAGGGGCCGTGGGCAGCAGGCCGCAGCACTTCATAACTGCCACTCCAGGTTCTCGAAGGCCGTCGTCATAGGGAGGAGGAAGGTCCACATTAAACTGGCAGGAGCTGGCAGTTAGAGACACAGATGCCAGCAGTTCACCACAACAGGGACTTTGTCTAACAGTGAGGCGGGGGCAGCAGGGGGCTCTCTGCAGAGACCGGGCTGTGGTCTGTGAACAGAGGTGCAGAGGGATGGGTGGGCCTGGGTCAGCTGTCCAGAGCCTTGGGAATCGCACAGATAAGTGATGTATCAGAAGACAGTTTCTGACCTATGTCAGGTTGCAAACTGCATTTCTCCAAGGAATAACATTTAACAAACAGCAATTATCAATTATCACCACAGTCTCCGAAAAGAAAGGACATTTTCACATGCCAAAACCACTTCGCATTATGAAGTATTTGTCACCTTTAAGAAATGAGTTTTTATGTCTAGTCACTGATTTTTTTTTTTTTTTAAGCGATACTTGAGAAAATAGCCTTAAAGGGTCTGGTGTTGGCGCCTGTCGCCTTTTCTTCCACGGTGCTGCCTGCTTTCCTTTATGAATTTCTCTAGCCATTGTTACCAGCTCTTCAAGGTGGGTGGTTGGAGGCTCCGGGCCGAAACTCCACCTGTGCTTGTAGCACCTGAATCGGGATTATCGGAACCGAGACTTGGATCCATGTTCTGCCGACTGCTCACCACAGGGTCCGAAGCCACTTTATTTTACCAGCCCTGGCATTGGTTCCCCCGGCAAAGTGCGGGTAGCTGCAGGAATACATGATCCGATTGTGTGCGGATGATCTGGTCTTTGCCAAGCAAAGAGGAAGCAGTGAGTTTCCCTCATAGGCTCCGTCTTTTGTCCTGTTACTTTGTGTTAGTTTGGCCACAAAGAGCCAAAAGACTAATTTGGCGTTAATATTATGTATGCAATTTTGTTCCTCGCTCACATAAAAAATCATTTGGAGTTATTCTAGAACGAGTCTAGTGCTTCTTAACGTTGTTAGAAATTTGGGCATCTGTCCAGCTGTCCCCCCATTAGAGAACGGGGCCTCCCCGTCCCGGTCGTCTTATGTTCCAGGGTAGTTGCAGGGGCGGCGGCCATTGCCTGTGTGTCCCAGACAGAGTACGGCGGCAGGCCAGGGGAAGGGCACCCTCTACTTTAGAAGAACCTGTCTGAAGCCCCACTGCTTACTTGGAGTTCCAGTTAACTGAGCAGAGCCTAGTTGCGAGTGAAGTGACGACAAGGGATGTGGCCTTGGCCGGGCAGGTGACGCCCCCATTCCGTTTCTGGAAGGAGGACAGCGGGTGCTGGAGGCAGCTTGGATGCCGTCCTGTCACGAGAGCCTTTCAGATGTCCTGCTCGGAGAGGTGCGAAGAGCCACGCGCATGGCGTACGCGCGCCTCGAGGTTGGTGAGAATACCGGCCCCTCCTCTAGGAGGGGCGCCTCCTGTGCCTCGGAACCCCCAGCCCTTGCTCCCGGCCGCTCCCTGCTTCCTCCTCGCTTGTGTCCCCTCGAACTTGACTTCCGGGTGCTGTGAAGGAGCCTCTGTGGGGACTTAGATTTAGCTCAGTGGCCTCGGTGAAGGAGAGCTGCCCTCCCCAGTGGGGTGTTCACCCCACAATCCGTTGAGGCCCTGAACAGAACAGAGCAAGACAAAAATGGTGAAGAAAGAGCAAGTTGGTCTCCCTCAAGTTGGGCCGTCCACCTTCGGCTCACGGGCACTGGCCTCTGGCTCCCAGGCCTCTGTCTGGGGCTGAGCACGCTGACCTTGCCGGCTCTCCAGCTTGTGGACGGCGTGCGGGATGTTCGTGGCCTCTGTGCACGTGTGTGCTGACCCCTGTGATAAGCCTCACCGTGTCTGGGTGTGGCCTCCAGCCGGCTGCAGACCTGACTAGTCCAGAGCCGAAAGACCCTTGGCTCCAGTCCCCCCTCAGGCCCTCTGAGATCCTTGATGTATGAACAGGTGATTTGATGAAGAGCGGCTTGAAAAGAACCAAAGTTCAGGACTTTTAAGTGTTGAGTGAATATGTGCTTTTTCTTTGTAGACTTTTCAGGAAGGAAGTACGCCAGAAGGTCAGTCGGTCCTGCTGTGACTCTGCTTTGAGTTAGGGCAGGGAACTACAGTGTGATGACACAAGCGAGAGGGCAGTTTTGGGGTGCTGCTGCTGGCGAGGTGCTGGTGGGTAGGGACGCGTCGCTGGGCCGTTTGGGTGAGCCACTTAACACTCCTCAGTCTGTTTCCCCCTCTACCATGTTGCGGCTGATAGCGCCTCTCCCAGGGGCTGCCCAGGGGGTTGGTTCAAAAACCGTGTGTCGGGTGTTTGGCACCTTAGGGTAAGTGGGAGCGGTCGGGTTTTTTCCGCCCTGACCCATTGGCATCCGTGATCGACACCTGTGGTCTTACACGTGCGCCTGGTGGCGGCGCCTGGCGTGTGGTGTGGGCGTGTGCGAGCGTGAGTGGGCGCAGCTGAGCCCGGAGACCGAGCATAGAAGGGCAGTGGCGGCGGAGGGCAGAGGGCCACGCGGCGGAGAGCGGTGGGGAGCGCCAGAGGACGGTGGAGACCCGCCAAGAGGGCACGGGGATTCGCAGGGGGTCCGAGTTGCTGTCTCCCCGCTGGCTTGTCTCCCCCAGCCCGTGAAGACAACGCCAAGGGCGCCGAGATTCTCTTTCAAGCTGCCTGAACCGATGATGAACTTACCCGGCCTGGGATGGTCGCGGAACAAGCCCTTAAAATATTTTTCATGTTTTGAAAAGAAGCCGACCGTTCCCTGGACAAGAGGGCGCAGGTGCGTGGCGCTGGAGTCTCGCATGGTTGCTCTCAGGGCCTCGAGCTGGAGGATGGCGCGGGCGGCGGGGCAGGCTGCTGCTTCCCTCCTTGCCTGGTCTGAGTGCGGGACGCGCGGTGGCCGTTTGGTTTCCACTGGGTGAGTGTAAGCAGCAGCAGAGAAAGGGGCGCGGTGCTTACTGGGCGAAGCCGGGCGTGCAGCAGGTGCCACCTGGCACCGCCCTGGCCTCCCTGTGCGAGTCCGCAGCAAACACAGTGAACTCGGAGAGGACGGCCGGGCGGTGAGAGTAAGGCCGCGCTTGGCGGGCTGGACCACCCCGGCTCACCACCGCAGCCCGAAGCTCGGGGCTCCACGCGGGCTTCCGCGAGGCGCGGCGGGTGTCCGGAGACCCAGCTCCTTCCTTCTTGAGCTCGAGGCTCAGTTTGGGCCTTGCCCTTTCCAGCTCAGTGAGGCTGCTCAGCTGCCTCGATTTCCAGGGCCAGCGAGGACCGTCTTTGCTCTTTCTGACTGGCCCTCTTGCTCCCTCTTTCTCACGCAAAGACTCTGTGGTGATACTGGGCCCACCTGGGTGTTGGGTCAATGAAAGCAGGACGAGGAGTCTCCGCCCTCCTGCCGCTGGCGTCTGCGATAGGCCCTGCAGGCCTGCACGCGGGCCCGATGGCGGCAGCTGGAGTAGCTCGTGGGCGCGCGTGAGTGGGCGCCTCTGAGCCAGAGACTGGGCCTGTAAGGGGGCGTCACAGAGCAGCAGCAGACACGGAGCGTGGCGGCAGACACCGGAGAGACGCCAGAGCCCAGGGAGAGTGAAGATTTGCCGGGGGCTGCCTCTGCACCCCCCCCCCCCCCCCCCCCCCCCCCCCCCCCCCCGCCCCCCTGTACCTGGCTGCCTCTCGCAGATGCTGCAGAAAGATCGTTCACAGCCTGAACAAGCCACCGAGGGTTCCAGGACGCTCCTTGACCCGTCTGCCGGCCCCCAGAGGACCTGCCGGGCCTTGCTGGCGCCGTACCGCACAGCAACGACACTCTTCATTTGCGCACAGCTGCACGGTCCCTTTGGTCCTGTAAGGTGAGGTGTTCCCAGGTGCTGGGGGTTGGGGTCTGGACCTCTTCGGGGCCATCACCCACCTAGCGCAGGTAGCGTGCTGTTCGCCTTGGTTACTGATGCGTTTCCCTGAGACTGAAGGAAGTCAGTAGGTATTAATTAGAGCGTTTGTTTTTGTATAAAAATCCTGAGGATTAAAAAAGACCTATTTCATTGTAATTTAAATATCCTTGCATTTTATATTCACCTTTGTATCCATGATTCATTGTTATTTACCTAAAGTTTATAGTACATACATAGGTAAATGGTTCGTTAGAACACATGGTTCCAAATATTTACATGTGTCATCAGTGCCCTTTGACCTACCATTTAAGGGAGCTATTAATGTATTCCAGAAAATACGTATGTGTAATTTTAAAGGTGTAAGCAGGCCTCAAAGAAACTAAAATCTCTAACACATGGATTTCATGAAGAACTAACTGTGCTGTGTTCTACGATTATTTCCAGTTTGGGTGCTATACCTTCTTTTAGGAGAATTCAACGTTTATATTTACAGACAGTGTCAGACTCTTGTTTTGAAGCCTTCAGCTGTGACTTTGCACCCCCACCACATAGTTCAGTCCTGTCTGGGCCACGAGAGCCACCCCCACAGCTGCCGGGTGTGGGCCCGCCTGCCGGAGACCCTTGCATTTGTGACTCAGTGGATACATTGTGGGTGGCTTGAAATCGGGAGTGTTTGTACGTGCCAATTGGCAAACGTGAACGGTCAGACCCTCCCCACCCCCCATTGCTGAGAGCCAACTTGCCCCCCCAGCGCCCAAAACAGTTCTTGCTGTGTTGCCAGGTCTGTGTTCCCAGACCCAGTGGTCTGTGGTCACTGCTGTGGGGAGAATGGAGTCAGACGAGGCTCTTCTCTGCCCTCCCGCCGTCACCAGCACCTGTGGCCTTCGCGCCTCCTGGGTGGTGGACGCCCAGGGCCGGGAGGTGTGGGCGTGGGGCCTGGCACCTGTGAGCATGCACACCTGGGCCAAGAGGGCCCAGCGCAGGCGACTCTCCGAGGTGAGCGGGCTCAGTTGCCGTCTCCCTGCCAGCTGGCCTGTCCCCTGGCTCCGCGTGAGCAGCCTGTGACAGGAGACCAAGGGCTCCGACGTTCTCTGTCTGCAGAGCTGACAGGGCCTGCCTGCCCGGGCTGCTTGAACATCGGTGCGCTGGCCCGCTCTGTCCTTCAAGAACCTCCTTGCCGCTGCAGCGCGTGGCCTCCCTGGGATTCTGGTTTGTGGCCTTCCCGTGCCCTCCCCGCCACGCCCGGCTGACGCGGTGGCGGGCTGCCCCCAGGCTCTCGTGCCGGGACTGCACGGGGGTGAGCAGGCTCTTCCTGGAAGGCGCTGGTGGGAAGCGTTTCCGGTTCGGGGGCCGCGCGGCCTCTGTCGTGCCCACTCAGCTCTGTGGTGCCGGCGCGGCCGGGCAGGTGCCCGGGGACGAGCGTGGCGCTGCCCGTGACTTGCACACGCGGGCAGCAGGTGTGTTCGGCCCGAGCGTCAGCCTGCCGGCCTCTGACCTGGGCCGCTCTGGGGGTGACGGCCTCTGCCGTCAGGGCTTTAACCCTCATCTCTGCGCCTCGTCAGCAAATTCACCTCCGGCTTTTATTTTTTCCTCTGAGCACTAGATTCGTGCACTTTATCGCTTATTCGAGATGCTTCACTCTTCTGAAGGCATCTCAAACGTAACGTGGTTCAAACAGCCTGAATTTGCTTCCTGACCCCCCCCCCCCCCCCCCCCCCCCCC
>PVIJ01014391.1:0-41016 GCA_004024925.1 Scalopus aquaticus | reverse complement strand
CTCCCTTTTCCCCCACTCGCTGAAGCTGAAGTCTTCTCCACCCTCCTCGAACCGACAATAACTTTGCCCAGAGCTGTTCTCCCGCAATGGGGAAACTGCCCTGGTGCCAGGCTGGCACTACGTGGTGGCTTATTACAGTTTTTTCATTCAAAAAAAGAAGGAAACTTCCCTTCTATCCAAGATTAAGCTCTCAGTCTACTCTCAGAAACACATTCCACCAGTACTCTCAATATGTAAATAAGTTCCCTCAGTATTTAAATGTGTCACATCTTTCTCATGGAAACTAGAAAGGCAGGGGCAGGGGCAAGAGTAGGGGCAGAGGGCACCTTGATCCCTACGTGAAGCTTAGGTGAAAGAATTGCTAGTTGGTGGGAATGTTACAGGGCAGGGAGGGGGCATCCCAGAACCCCCAAACCTGCCTGCTCTAAATAGATTTTTTCTACCTGCTGCATCAAGAAAAAACATAGACCTTTAATGGAAAGGAACTTAAATACAGTTCATGTGCAATACAGAAAAGACAAAGAATATAGTTTCCAAATCAAGCACCCATCCCCTCATGGGTAAAAGTCCACCCAAATGGGATTGGCCCAAAGCAAAGCCCAAAAGCCTGCAACAATTCTACAGCACCTTCTGGAGGGGACCCAGAAGAGTCAGAAACAGTCAGACAAGTCTACAAGGAAAAGAGCAAAATCAAAATCAAGACAAAAGCTGCCGTTGTTTACCTCCCCATGGGCCTCTCACCACATCTGTCTCAACCAGTCCAGGATCAAGAAGCAAGCGCAGTTTCTTCACATTTCTCTGCTCCATGTGCCTCCTCCAGGTATATTTTTTGTTCTCTATCTTGCTTCCTTCCTTCTTCAGTCTCCTCTCCAGCTTTTCCTTTTCTGTGCTCAGCTCTACCCTCCCTTGGGTGGAGCAAAGCACCTGGAATTTTTCTGGGGACCACTCTATTAAGGGCGAGTTGGCACAGGTCCTGTTTAAACAGATGAACAAATCATGAGCCAAAAAGCCCTGTCCAAACATTCTAGCTCGCCAATGACCATAAGGTGTCTGGCTAGACAAAAAGCACTCAATCCTGACTGGTGATTATCCTGCAATTTCCTTGAGGGAGAAGACTGAGAGCTTAAAATATCCTTTCTGGAGAATTTGCATGCATAGCACCATCAGGCATGAGTCTCAAATAAAGCTTTATCTTGTTCAACTACACCTAGTGCTCTCCGGTGAATTTTTTCCCTAGAGAATGAAGGACCCACTCTTTTGGGCTGGGGCCCTGTAACACCTAGATCTCCTGCCATAATAATTTCGACCAATCAATCCTTTCCTTCTTTAAAACAACCTTCATGCCCTCAAGCATTCTCACATTTTTATGTCACAGAGTTCAGGGTTTTGCCTCACTCACACCAATGAGACGGTTTTAGTGATGGTCACTAATGATCTTCCATTTTCTAAACCCAATGTTGGTTCTCAGACATCTTACCCGAATTCTTTGGCCTTATATTCTTCACCGCTCTTTACCGGTTCTCTCTTGAAACCTTTACTTTGGCTTCTGTGAAACAATAACTTCATGTTCTTTTTCAACTTCCTGTTCCTTTTGCGTGTATTTGGGAGACACGTTATTTAAAATTTGATGCTCCATAGAATTTTACCATGAGCCCTTCTCTCTTCTCAATCTATACACTGATCCTGACCAGCTCTTCTAGTCCAGAGTCTCAGTTACTCTTTTCACAGCTAGCAGAGAGCACCCTCATCTTTGAGTTTCAGCTGACCTTTGTTCCTAAAGCACCAGTCTTGTCAAAGAATAACTCAGCCTACTCAGAACTTTATCTGCAAGTAAAAACAAGGCTATTGTTTGAAGTCTTTAGGAGTTTCAATTAGCAAGGTCATGCAGGTGTTTGCAGCAGGAAGAAAAATACAAAGCTCATATAGGCCAAACTGCTTCCTATAAGTAAACAAATAAAATTCTTTAAAAGGAGGGGGAAAAAACATGCAAAAAAGGAAGGATATCTGCATGCTAGTGTAGGTGAAATATTCTTTGTTTGAAGCAAGATCTGATACTATTTCTCATTCTTTGAGAATACTTGCTCCACCCTTCCAAACCCCCAATTCCAGGTGTCAAGTTGCTGGTGTGTTAAGGGTGGTTTATTCATGCAGTTGTAAATTTGAGTTACTAATGGTCAGGTGTAGTGGACACTCATAAGTCCTATTCCCTTACTAGCCTGCTACCCAGTTTTGGGTATCCCCTTTATCAATTTTAATTTCCTGATTTCTCAAATTCATGTGACTTCACAGACTCTCTGTTCTCTGTATGCCCCCTTCTTGGGATATGGTACTGTAACTGGGTTGAGTCCAAAGTCCGGTAAATGTGGTGCCCCCTGGAGGGGGTTGCTGATGAGAATGAATAGCCCTAGGGAAAAATGCTAAGTTTTGCATTTGGGGGTGAAGATTCTGATGAGAAATAAAAGGGACTGAAGAAGAAGGAGATTCAGTCACCATGATGGAGGAATAGAAGAAGCAGTCACCATGATGTAGGAAAAGAAAAAGAAGTAGTCACCATGATGTAGGCAAAGAAGCAGCAGTCGCCAGGATGTAGAGTTTTGGATTGAGCGTTTTTGGGATTTTCAGTGACTTTGGGGCCAGTGCCTTTGGAGGCTTTGGAAGTAGCCAAGCGACGGAAACTGCTCCCAGTTTTGTTTTTACTGTAGCTGAAGGAAGAAGGCAGAGGCCCAAAGCAGGTGCGTTTCTAAAATGTGTGAGTGCAGTCTGTTGGGCCATCTGGCCGCTGTAGTTGCTGTTTTCAGTGTTGTTGGCCTAGTGCTGCTGGGCACCATGGCAGCTTTGGGAGCATCTCCAGTAGTGCCCTGTGTCATCCTCATGAGTTGGAACCTGGCTTACAATCTGGCTGTTGCACATTTGCAGAAGCAGGAAGATGCCAATTTGGAAGGTGGCCTATTGTTTGGAAGAGGAGCTCCACGTCAGCAGTGGCAGGAAAATGCCATCTATCAGTGCTATTGTGCAAATTTCATGGATAATATATTTGAGGTATTTATCAGAGGACCAGATAGACAGTAAACACTCAATAAATGTTAATTAGCATTGCTGGTAATAGTGTTTCATGTGCAAAGTGAAAAAGGGTAGTATGAAATAAGCTGTATTTGTATGATTGGTATACAGAAAAGACCCATATGAATGACTGTCATGTGTAACAGATAATCCACGAAAATGCAAGTTAAACTTAAGAGGATTTATTATCTTACAGAGCAAGGAGTCTAGAAGCCAAATGGCTATAAGGAGGTGGTTAAATCTATGACTAAAATAAATATCTATGGATATCTTTCTAGGAATGAGTATTTTTCAGAATCGCCCCCTCCTTCCCAATTACTACTACATATCATTGATCAAAATTGGGTGAGCGTGAGACCACTTTGTTTCTCATAGACAAGCAAGATGCGGTTAAAGGAGAAAGATGTGATTCTAACAATCTTGGTACCCACCCAACATAGAAGAGAGGAGGACATAGCTTTCAAATTGGCAAAAAATAAAGGCTATATTTTATAGGCATTTCCAAAGTAATATGTTCTCATTGCTGCAATTCAATATGTCAAAAGTGCCTGTAATAAAATCCTTATTCTCTTTTGGTCTCACGTTTTATTCTCTAGTACATACACAGTTAAGAGATTGGGGAGCTGGCATGCTTTTTATTTGTTCCTATAAAAATAGGAGCATATGGGCCTCCCTGGTGGTGCAGTGGTTAAGCACTGTGCTGTGGAGCTGTCAGCAGTGGCGACGTGAGTTTGACACCAGCCTGGGAGATTCCCACATGGCGTGGCAGACCTCTCCTGCCTCGCCCGCTGCTCCCCTCAGCAGTGTATTTACATCGGCCTGCCTGTTCTGCGCCCCACTCTGTCTCTGGTGAACCCTCTCGCTGCCCCACGCCTCTGACCTGTATCACAGCTTGTATGCAAAAATAAATAAATCTTTAAAAAAACATAGGAGCATATTGGGGAGTTGGCTCCCCTAAATTGAAATATGCTGTATATATTCTATAATATTTTCTTTATAATAGATAAATACTTTTTCCATAATTTATTGTGCCAACTATTAATGTATTGCCTTCCGGGTCCAAATCCACACTTTTCGTACTGTTTTGCTACCCTGGAGCTGTCTCTATTTAGTTCTCCTTTCACAGCTGCCTCTATTTAGTTCTCCTTTCACAGCTGCCTTTTAGGTTTTGTCGATAGAGGGAGCTGGCAGGACACTGCAAGGTCAGACAGGAGGAAGGGGCTTCCCTTGTGGCTTGCAAAAGGCTCAGTGAAATAAGCCAGAAAGAAAGAGAAAAATATCGAATGGTTTCACTTATAACAGGACTATAAGGAAACCAAATAGGAGAGAGACAATCAGCGTGGGGGGGAGGGGAGAGGCGGGGGGAGGGAAGGAAAAGGGCACAAAATGGAATAGAAAAGAACACAAGGGACCATAGAGATGGATCATGGGTGAATTGGTGGTGGGCTACCCAAGGGGAATACAAAATGTAAAAGACATAAATAACAATAAAAATATATATTTAAAAAAAAAAAAAGGCTGTTAGGACATGGAAGCCTATTGAAGAGCCAGGAAGAAGTGAAATACTACTCATCTCAGCAGCTCAGCTCTTGAACACTCCAGCAGTGTTTTTTTTTTTCCCCAACCGGAGCTGGTGGGTGACCCAGCATGGCTACACCCCCTGCAAGTTTCTTGCCATCTCAGTAGTGTGTTCCTGCAGCAGCCGCACCCTCTCCAGAGATCTGAACTTCTGTCTTGGGCAGAGGAGGAGGGCTTTTCTAGATTCCTAGTTCCTTCCCTCTCCACTTTCTTTCAGCCCAAATAATAGTAAATGCTTTCTGTATTTGCTACTTCTATATTTCTTTATCTTTTTCTCCCTTCTAGTAGCTAACCATCTTTTGCTGCATTGTTTTTAATTGCATTGTTTTTCATTGAGTTCATGTTGGCATATAACACTGTATACATTTTGGAAGTATAGGCTTGCACCTCTTCAAATATATGTCACTACCCCAAGCCCAGCACCACCACACCCATAGGTCTCCACCATAGTCTATTAGGCCTCCTTCACATTCTGGTCCCCACCTCAACCTTCCCATTTGGTATCACTTTTTCACTATCTAAATCACTGTTGTGATTTCTTTCTTCTCACTGACTGACTTGGACAGGTATGACACAATTTAATTCAACCAAGGATCAATTCATTTGATATGTACAGTTTTATCTACATCTTGTTTTCTGTTTATCACTTTTTAAATATTTATAAAAATATCCACTATGAACCACATATTTGTTTATACACTACATATATACAGGTGAACAAATAAGGTCCTTACTTCATGGCAGAGATTCAGATGATAAAATAAATATGAAACTTAATGATAAATGCTGTGAAAAAAAATATAAATGTTTAAGAGATTTGAGAGCTAAAATAAGTAAGGGTTAAGGGCTACTGGGATAAGTAAGAAGGTTTTCTCTGAGGAAATAGCATTCATGCAGAGGTCTGCGTGGTGGGAATAAGTTGATAGTTTGAAGGACAGCAAAAGTCTGCAGTGACTGGAGTAGAGTGGTAGGAAGTGGGGTCAGAAGTCAGAAGACAAAGCAGGGTCAAATAAACCATAGAGTCACTTGGGTGCTACTTGAAGGGTGGTGGAAGCCTATGGAATGTCTAAAGCAGAGGAATAGAACAATCTACCTTATGTTTTACAAAGGGCACTTTGGCTGCTGTATATAAATTCTCTAGCGGCAAGAGTAAACATAGATACACATTAAGAGGTATCCACAGAGATACTATTGACTTGAACCAAAAAAGGTAGTAACAGATGCCATGATAAATGCAGAAGACAAATGTAAGAGATTGTGAGTTGACTATATGTTAAGAAGGAGAAGCGGCAAGGAATGGCAGAGAAGTCCCAGATAAGGGACTGAGCAAATAGTTAATGCATGGAATTATTAGTCATTATGTCAACTCTTCTTGTACTTTTTGGTGTCAGGACTCTTTCCTACTTTCAGAAACTGAGAAATTTTAGAAATGCCTTTTTTCAGTGTGGGATACATATATGTTTACAATATCAAAATTAAAACAAAAAGATTTAAAATCTATATTTGCTTATTCATTTAAAATTAAGATTCTGTGACATGGTATAAATAACATCCTTTATGAACATTGCCTTATTTGATAAAATCATTCTCCAAACCAATAGCCATTCAGTGAGAAAAAAGGCATTGTTTTATTTTTTACAAATCTCATAAATGTCTAACTTATAAAAGACAACGTATTGTTAAATCTGTTTCTTCATTCAATCTGTTGTGATGTATTGTTTTGGTTGCTATGTATTTAGAAAGGAGTTTGTTTAATTACTTTTTCAGATAATTGCAGATTACCGTTTATGTAATTACATATAATGTCAAAGTTCTTCTTTGATACTACACTGAAACTTGAGAAAAGGTAGTGTCCTAAAGAGGAATTTCACTGTAGACTCCAAATCATATCAATGAAGTTTTCATACGATTATATTAAAATCCATTGGTCTATCTTGCATTTTGAAACAATCTCTTATCTATACTTGATTTTTGCTTCATGAATATCCACAAATTCCCAGAATACAATATATGTACAACTGGGTCATGTGACATATATGTATTAAGTTGTTAACACACGTCAGTTTCTTGAACAAAGAAAATGAGCTTTCCTTCTTAGAGTTCATGGTTTTGAGCTGTGACCTCTGAGGGCTCTTGCTCCTACAAAGATACCACTTAGAAAACAGTTTCACTCCCGAACGACATTATTTAGTAAGCCAAAACTGTTTTTAATTCTAAACCCGACCTGGGAGTACTTACTCTGCAGGAAAAAGACAAACGGTATTTTCTCAGATATGAAAGTAAATGTAAGGCAATAAAACATGTTTATGCACATACCTCCTGGATTGCTTTATAATTTCCACCACCATGCTAAATCACTCTAACATGCTAAAGTCAGATGCCAACATCTTTCTTTCAAAAAAATTGCAGAATCCTCTGTATCACCTCAACCTTAGTAATAAACTTTTCAGAAAGTGACCTCACTCACCAACTCCTTGAACTCTTTATACACACTAATGAAGTCAGAGTGATGTGAGATTAGGGGAAATCCCATATACGTTTTGTGGTTGATGATTTTTTAATCTTGCCAAATTTTTTTTCACTTTGTCAACACTCTGAAGTGACTGCAATCTTCCACTATAGTATAGCCTCCTAATCTGGAAACAAAGACAACTAGTTTAATGAGAAAAGCGGAAAAGTTTATTTCAGGCTGTATTCCTTGGAATTTAGTTATGAAAATATGCATCAAATGTTGAAATTCAGAAGAGAAACTTCTTGATACTGGAGAGCAGGAATTTTCTCTGTGTTCATATCCGCAAACAGTATTTTTTTCTCCTTTAATTACAGCAGATACAATGTTTGTCAAATTGAAAAAGAACAGGAGAGAATAAATATAAGAAAACCATTTCATAATTTTAATTGAAAAGTTCAGAGATAAAAATTTATCAGGCAAGAAATTGCACTAACTATGGGAAGGACAAATTGGAATTGCTAGTTAAAAAATAATTTTTAATAAACCTTTTAAAAATAGGTGAAAGAAGTATTGATAATACCTTCCAGCTCCAGTTGGAAAAGGATTAAATGAAATAGCAAATAAGAAGCAACTAGTACCTAGCAGAAAATTGGCTAACAATCATTCTCTTTTCTGTACCTTCTCCATATGGAAGGTCCTTAGAACACACATGATTGATTAGAATAAAATAACAAACATCAATCGCACTGTTAATGATTCCAAGCTTTATTAAAATGTATTTCTCTCTGTGCTCTTAAATGCAATAGTTTATCACATCTTTGACCACCTCCTTCCTTCCACGTATTTCCAGGCCCTGGAGATATGACTCTAAATGCTTCCAACACAATCTTTGAAGATCCACCAAATAATTATGAAAAATTTTAATTATAATTATCCCCAATTTCTTGCCTTTTCTCCTTAACTTTTCTCACCAAGTAATACACACCACACATGGCCTGTTTCCCTTGCTTATTGTCTATCTTTTGCATTAAGATGTCAGTTTTATTCCTTAAGGAATCCACCAAGATTAGTGTTTGATCCATTATAGACATTCAATAAATATTTGTTGGAAAACATGGATTATAATTTTAATAACGACTGGAAAAAGATGAAAGATGCTATGCTAGCATGTCACATAGGGACTAACTTAGTGTTTCATACCAAGGATAAAAGAGATTTCACTGCAGGCAAAAGAGAAATAAAGGGAACAGTGAGCTCAAAATGTAAAGAGGTGACAGATGTCTTCAATCCATAAGAAACTTACTTGTGGAAGTTGACTTTAGAATATAGAAAGAGACTCTGAATGAGTGAAAAGTTTATACTTTAACACTGGTATGAAAAATTGAGATTAATTTAAGAAAAGATATAAGCAATTCATTAATCAATCAGGGGAAGATACAAATTCTCTAGTTACTTTGAAAGGATTATACCCACTAATGAAGTGAACTTTATTAGTTTGAGAAACCAGACTGTAAAAGTTAAAAATTAAAATCGGAATGCACTAAACGAGGTGTTATATCATTTGGTATAAATAAGGATAAAAGCTAGAAAACATATAATTGATACTTTGAAAACAAATAATATAAACATTAACCAATTTATAGATAGTCCTTCCTTACAAGGTTATATGTATCTTTACTGTCATAAAATTGTGGAGTTGGTTCATATGAAATTCTTTTGACTATTAGTTTTTATGTTACTTTTACTGTGAGGCCATAAATACTTGTTTGATTTCTTTTTTTAAAAAAAAAAAAATATATATATATATATAGGGCCTCCCTGGTGGTGCAGCGGTTGAGCACTGTCTGTGGAGCTGTCCGCAGTGCGCGAAGCGAGTTCCACGCCCAGCCGGGGAGAATCCCACATGGTGCGGCAGACCTCTCCTGCCTCACCCGCTGCTCCCCTCAGCAGTGTATTTCTGATCTGCCTGTTTTGCTCCCCACTCTGTCTCTGGTGAACCCTCTCGCCGCCCCATGCCTCTGGCCTGTACCCCAGCTTGTATGATAAATAAATAAATCTTTAAAAAAACATATATATATTTTTTATTATTATTTATATCTTTTACATTATTGTGTATTCCATGTAGGTTACCCACCACTGATTCACCCCTGAACCATCACCATAGTCCCTTGTGCTGTTTTCTCCCCCATTTTGAGCCCTTATCCTCCTCTTCCCTCACTGAATCTCTCTCTCTTATTTGGTTCCCCTATATTCCTGCTATAAGTGAAACCATTCTATATTTTTAAATGAAATCATATTCACTCCTGGTACTGTGCTTGGAGATATTTACTCTCTCAATTATGATTTCTTCTATCTTATTATAATAACTTGAAAAATATGAAATCATTTCAAGTACTTCTGCTGTGTGACAAAACTATTTTCCTTTTCATAGCAATTAAGTTTTAAGCCAAGTAAATGATGCTTAATGCAGAAATATTTTCAAATTCAATAAAGAATCTTGACCTTCTTTTCAATGTAACACTTAAATCCTGAATTCACATAGGTTAAATTACTGTTTCTTAGAAACTGGAGAAGCTGTGGCAGGTGCCAGGACTACTTTCCTCCCAAGCAGATTGTGAGGGAAAGCCACAGTTCAGAAAGAGATCTCTTGGAAGAACCAGAGATCATCCACCTATTAAAAATGAATCTAAGCAATAAATAAATGAATAAATAAATAAATAAATAAATTACTACATTTCTGATGTAATGTAGCTGATGTATTTCTGGATAATGATCTATTTGCAGTTTAGAAGTGACAATGACCTAAAAATGAAGGATTTTAAGATTCTTTTAAAATGTATTATTTGACATAATATCAGAGAGAATGAATAACAACTTGCTAAGCATCAAATTTGATCTCATTTTCTTTTTTTTTTTAAATTTATTTTTTATTTATACATACAAGCTGGGGTACAGGCCAGAGGCATGGGGCGGCAAGAGGGTTCACCAGAGACAGAGCGGGTAGCAGAACAGGCAGATCAGAAATACACTGCTGAGGGGAGCAGCGGGCGAGGCAGGAGAGGTCTGCCGCGCCATGTGGGATTCCCCCTGGCCAGGCGTCCAACTCGCATCGCTGCTGCCGACAGCTCCACAGCACAGCGCCCAACCGCTGCACCACCAGGGAGGCCCTGATCTCATTTTCAATCCAGAGATAAGAGGTAGGGAGGTGAGAAAATCACAGCAAACAAGGTGAAATCAAATAGTTCAAATTTATTTCAAAGAGATAGAATGCAAGTGTGTTGGTGAAAGTGACAAGTTGTGAAATTGGAATAAGCAGGTAGCCGCTATTTTGTTAAAATTTTTTGAAAATTATACATACATTACAAAGGCAATGGAGGGCTACTAAATAATCTTGAACAGGGTTCTTAGGAGCACACAGTAAAAAAAGAATCTTGGAAGCATTGCCGAAAGAAAGTTGAGCTAGGTGCAGTGCAGAGTAGGGTGATTATAGATTAATGGTATCATTGACTAGAGGAGGACAAGAAATGAAAACCTGAACTAAGGAAATTATATGAGAAACAAAGAGTGGAATCATACTTAAGAAATAATTAGATATATAAAAACAAAGTTATTTGCATTAGAATTTATATACATGGTGTTTTATTTTTAAAAATCTGCTAATTAATCACACAACTGCTCCCCTCTTTCCTACTCCCAAGTCTTGATTCTTCTTTCTCATTCCCATGTATTCTTTATTCACTTTATTTGTTTTAATTCTTTCCAAAAGTTAACATAACACTTTGGGCACAAGTATGTCAGGAAAAGTCTTCTGTATGTATAAGCTGGAGTTCTTTGTTGCTAAGTACAGAAGCCACCTCTGAGGAAACAGAGAGGAATCGAAACTATGGGGTTATAGTAAGGAAAGAGGGTAAAAGACCTAGGCTAATCAGCAGGTTTTTTTAAAAACAAAACAATAGTCAATATTGGAAGGCCAGTGTGAGATCACAAAATCTGTAGGAAGGTTAAGGGAAACTCAGGAATCAAAGCAAGTCTTTGCGGGTTCCAATGCAGAGAACATAGAAACTCTCTGGGCTAGGACATTATGGAATTGGCAATGGAATGAATAAAGTCCAACTCCTTGTTACCTTGCTCCAGATCAAGGTAAGCATTTAATGAACATAATTCATGTGAAATGCCTAATTGTAATTAAAGTGAGGAACCTGAAAATTTGAGCACTTACAACATGTCCTAGACTTGTTCTATATGAGCTATTCCAGTGCTTGTGCAGTGTTTAAAGAAGCTGCCTTTGGTTAAGGACAATAAAACTGATTATTATCTAATAAGCTTATATACAGGAGGGAAAGGTTAATTCCTTAAAGGGAATGTGTTGTAAGAAGTAGAACAAGGTATGTGGGCTGTTAAAAAACTGAATATTTGGTAAATATACAAAATGTTGAGGATCCAGTAATTGTCATTATATTCAAAGAACTCAGGAAATCCTGTAACTAATGCTAGGAAATCCAGTATATTAAAAAAAAAAAAAGGAAACTGCTGAGATAAAATTATTTTTAGAAGTAAAATTGGTATCTTAAATCATGTTTCCCACCAATTTATTTCCTTATTTCTTGATTTTTCCCTAATTTGTGCAACGTTAATGTGTCTTCTGAGATACTGTTTACAAGTCTTGCTTTTAATTAGTAGTTGGCAGCTGTTCATACACTTCTATTCCCTAGTCTCCTTCTTCCTTGGAAAAGAAGGAAAGAGATTGTTTTTAATAATCTGATGATAATCTTTCTCATGTCATTCTTTCTCTGCTTCCTTTCCTCACTCTAGAATTTATCTTCTCCCCCTAGTCTAACTCAGTCCCAGGTTATTAACCTTCAGGGCCTGGTGTCATACTAAACATTTCCCCAACTGAGTCATGTAAATAAGGGTAACTTTTATTTAATTATTAAAGTTGAATAATTTTCTATTTTGCAACCCATACCCTTTTCTAAATCCACATAAAGTGAGACATGATAGAATACTGTAAAGAGTCAACATTTTCTTTTCACAGAAACAAAAGTCCAGTACATTACTTTAATGTGTTATTTGTGTGTTATGGGTATGGTAACCATGACATTTATCTGGAGTCCTGCAATTACTAATTTTCATAATGCTATGTAAAAACTCATAATGATATTCATAGTCAGGCTTTTTCAGAAAAATTTCCCAGTGAATAATTCTTAGAGATGGATATTCATTACAGGATGAGTTTCAAGCTATAAAGAAACAGGGTGGAGTGGGAGGAACACAGTTTGTAATTTAAGGATGGTTGTGTCTCAGGGGCCTCTCTGGTGGCGCAATGGGTTAAGTTGCAGCACTATGAAGCCATCCAGACCCACTTCAAAGGCACAAGTTCAATCCCCAACCAGGGAGCTTCCCACATGGCGCAGCAGACCTCTCCTGTCTCGCCTGCTGCTCCCCTCAGCAGTGTATTTCAGTCAATCTGCCTGCTCTGCTCCCCATTCTGTCTCTGGTGAAGTCTCTCACCCCCCTGCACCTCTGGCTTACACCCCAGCTTGCATACATAAATAAATCTTTTTAAAAAAGGATGATTTTTGTCTCCCTTGAAGTGTCCTACAATGTGGTGAATTTGATGTTTCTAGTAAACCAGAATGATCAAGTGAGTCTCTAATCTTAGAACAGTAGAAAAGCAAACTGTAACATTTGATACACTTTCAATGATTCCTCTGACTGCAGGATAGCAAAGCAGTGAAAGGTTAGACAAACCAGGGTCAAGTTCCTGCTCTACTATTTATTAACTTCATAGTCCTGGAAACGACCTCATTTTTTAATCCTTAATCTCTGATATGAAGACAATAATACTTTTCAGTGTTGCTGAGGGAATTAATCAGACAATATGTGTAAAGTTCTTTAAACAATTGCTGACACATAAAAACTTAATACATGAACTGAGCATGTTTCCAGAAGATCATTCACAGCGACACCAAATGGACAATGTAAATCACAACGCTCTGAAAGACCTACTAAAAGAGAAGATAAAACTTTCAGCAGTGTAACACTGAAATAAAGTACATCACTGAGACGTTTTATTTTTTTAACCTGAGTGTAATTTCTTTAGCATTTCTAGAGACTGTCAACTATCTATTATGGGTTTCTCCTGACTGGGAGGAAGTGGTACAATTCTCTTTTTTTATATTTAAGTTGATTCTGTGAAGATAATTATATATGTTAATTTTTTTTTTAATGGAGCATTCGCATCGTAAACAAAAGATCACAAAGTAGTAATGAGATGACCTTTCCCTGCCCCTGTCTGTGGGCTACAAAAACAGGGAACCATGCTCAGAAGCATCTGAGTTTATCACATTTAAGCTTCACAATTAGCACTCACAATGCAAGGCTGGTCCCACCTCTACTCCTTAGTTGCTGTTGCATATTGTCTGATTGGGACCTTCTTTTTTGCTTCTCTTTTCCAACTATTGTGCCTGGCCCATAACTCAGTCAAAAGCAACCATAAGTGCAAACATTTCTGTATTCCAGAATTTTGCTGCACTCTGTTTTATAGGACACCAGAAGGGTTGCTTTCTGTGGGTAAGCTCTTAAATGTTTCTCTTTTATTTTTATTGTCTCCTCTACTGGAGGCTCTGGCATAATTCTCTGGGGCCAGAATAAAAAGCAGGAACCAGAGTAGCTGCACATTTGCAGTTGCACTCAGAATCACCCTTGCATTGTGACACTGACACTTTGGCTTAGGACTGACGTGCGCTTGTTGCAGAATGAGTCTTCCTGGGAGTGCCTCGGTCATGGAGCAAATAGACTCCTTTGGGTATTTCCAACCCAGACTCATGACCACTTAAAAATGTCTGACTCCTGTGGGGACTCCAAGAGAGAGATTCCACAAACAAAGATATTTTGCTTCACAGAAAAGCACGAAATGTCCCTTAAAATATAGCAGAGGATGCCCAGTGTGTCTTCCTCTTTTCTGGCCTGATAATGCTTCTATAGGATAATTGTGCTCATAATTATAGCAACTCTCATTGCCTGTTCACAGTGCATTTTGTTTTCACCTTGCTTGTCCTTGGTGTTGCATATTTGGCATCATCTCCTGAAAACTTTACTTTCCCTTGTCTTTACCAGGGTCATTCTCTCCTGGTTTTCTTTCCATTTTGCTCCTCAGATGAAGGTAATGATTTCTGTGTCTCTATTTCAAATTCTAGTTATTTCTTTTACAGGGAGAATATTTACTACCATATATCTGTCTATTGTCTATATAAACCTGGGTTGTTCCAAATCATCTCAATCCCTGAAAAAAGCAAAAATTGATAGTACAGCAAAATTTACTACAGGATATTCTTTGTACTGATCCCATATGATATCCCAGCACAAAATTGTTCAGTTACATTTTGAAAAATCAACAGACCTCAACCCTCTTCTGGAGAGTCACAGTACATATTTATGTTCTGAGTACTTTGGAGAAGTATAAACTCTATAAACAACAGGAAATTATTCACATTCTAAACGTATTCCTTTTTAATGATTTTTGAATTTATTATTTTTCTAACTTCCTTTTGTCTTAACTAATATTTTATTGAGCCACAAGTCCTATGTTCTTAATTCCCTGGATATTCCCCAAATTTAGGATGGGCAAGATTGTTGCATTCATTAGACAATGAACTTGCTCTTGAGCAAGTCTGGGAAGTTCAGTGAGTTCCCTCAGGAACAAGGTCATTGTCATTTCCTTTAATCTCTCCTTTGTCAGACTCTTTTACAAGTCCTACTTCATTTAAAGTTCTGGGTACTTTCTTATCTTTGTTTTATTGTTGCGGCAACAAGCATTGTGGAGAAAGTTGATGCAACTTAGTAAAGGAACGTTAAGTTAGTTTTCAGGCTGATGATAGAAAAATACACCTAAGGCAGATTTGTTTGTAAGACTATTAAGTTCACTTTTGTTTTAGACAAAGATTTTATTATTAAAAATTTAGAACTTGATTATCTTCATTATGTTCATTTCTGCTAAGGAATAAGAAAATTTCATGGCAGAATTTTTTTAAGGGAATTCAGGGGCAATAAAAGCATCTGTTACATTCTGAATATCTAATTAAATTCCCAATTCTGATAGAAATTTCCATCTCTCCACCCTCCCTATAAAGCTTTATTTTATATTAAAAAAGTAGTTAACATGGATGGTGATAACTGTTAAAGAGTAGGTGTACATTGCATTTCAACATATATTAAGTCATCACACAAAACATGTTGACACAAAGCCTATGGTGTCATAGGAAACTAAGAATTAGTGTATTTTGCATTAAAAAGGTAGATGAAGCTTTGCCAAGACAGCTATAGCAGCACAACAATTTTATAGTTAGGTGGTAGCTTCTCCCTTACTGATGTTTGGAGTTAACATGTGACATGGTGAGTCACCAGGCATAGAGAAGGATCTTCGTGACCCTGAAACACTCTGTGCCAGGTGTTTTCTAATGTGTCATTTATAAAAGGGGGTCATGGGTACTCCCACGGTGCAATTATGAGAAGCTTAGAGAGAAATATTTGAAGATTAAAGATTGGAAAATCCCAAATGCTTCCATTGTGGTGGAAAAATCCCATTTAGCTGAACAAATAAATAAATGATATATACAAACATAAGTCACAGATAGGTCATCAGCATAGGTATAATGATGTCCATGTAGATAAAGTGAGACAAAAAAACCCACAAGTGGGAACAAAGGAAGTGTTTTTAAATAGAAAATAGTTTTCTGAAAAGATTTATTTATTTATGCATACAAGAACTGAGGTGTAGGCCAGAGGTGTGGGGTGGTAAAAGGATTCACCAGAGGCAGAGTGGGGAGCAAGACAGGCAGATCTACTGAAATACACTACTGAGGGGAGCAGTGGGTGAGACAGGAGTGGTCAGCTGGGTCATGTAGGTCAGCTCCCTGGCTGGGGATTCAGAGCAGTTTTATTTATTAAAACAGAATGGGCAAATAAATTATGTTATAATATTGCTGGGGAGGAAAATCTTTTCATCTACCATTTTAGATTTAGTAATTGGAGGCTGTGAGGTAAATTGACAACATAGAGATTAACCAAAAAAAGACAGATTTTTATTAAGATATATGGGAATTTATAGAAAAATGTGACTGAAGGAGGTGGTTAGGTTAGGTTTAGGGTCTATATATATTAACCATGATTTTTTTTTTCATTTATTGCTTTTGGGTTGTTTTTTGGTTTTTTTTTTTTTTTTTTTTTTTTTTTTTTTTTTTTTTTTTTTTTTTTTTTTTTTTTTTTTTACTCTTTAACCTAGAAATAGTTTGTGAGAAGCAGCTGTTAGTCATAGCATTTTTTTTTTAATTTTAAGATCTTTCCAACTGTATAAGAAAACATAAGCCAAATCCTTGGCAGGTAGAAACATAGGAATTCTTGGTGGTGGAGTAAATTCCTTTCATTTGGGTTACAAAGCGTCACCGTGACTAATAGCCCAACCTTAACAATGACAACAAAAGTCACTAATGACTTACACATTGGGATGGATTCTATATTTGTTTGTCAGAAAAGTATTTTTCTGGGGACATTCTCTTCCTTTCATCTCTGGTATAGCTTTCAAGGTTATATTTAGTATGGAATGTGGTGAGCGTTGTACATTCACTGATTCTATATTCAAAACGTGATTCTCAGTTACCAAGAAAATCCTTATTTTCTGCTTGAGAAGGATTGGTCCTCTGTGTCCTAATATAATGGGATATTTTAAAATAAAGAACTGCCATGAATATAAAAATCTTTCTAGAGGTAAAGTTAGTGCATGCGTTTTTATTAGAGACACCTGACTTTATACTAAAGGTCAGCTGCCATTTATATAAACAATAAATATTTTTTATCATGTAGTATTAGCCAAGAAAGATCACTTCTGCCCAGATGGAGCCTACATTCTAGTGGAAAGACAGATACCAACCCAAGTAGCCATATAAATAGATAGTTGTAAAGCATCTTAGAAAAGACACAAAGTACTACGAGAAAGCCATACAATGGAGACTGTCTTAGCCTGGGGAGGGTTGGAAAACTCCTCCCCAAGGAAGTGACATCGGAACTGAAAGCTGAAAGAGAAATACAAGTTTACCAGACACAGAGGAAAACCTTCGAAATAAGAGAAACAATAAATAAAAGATTCAGGGCCTCCCTGGTGGCGCAGCGGTTGAGCGCTGCACGGTGGAGCTGTTGGCAGCGCGCGATGCGAGTTCGACGCCCAGCCGGGGAGAATCCCACATGGTGCGGCAGACCTCTCCTGCCTCGCCCGCTGCTCCCCTCAGCAGTGGATTTCTGATCTGCCTGTTCTGCTCCCCACTCTGTCTCTGGTGAACCCTCTCGCCGCCCCACTCCTCTGGCCTGTACCCCAGCTTGTATGTATAAATAAATAAATCTTTAAAAATAAATAAATAAATAAATAAATAAATAAATAAATAAATAAAAGATTCAAAGCTGAAATAACAATGCTGTGATTTCTAGTAAGGAAAGTAATTTATTTCAAACTACATCTTAAGCTTTCACTAGTGCCTAGTCAGCTTATTAGTCATATTTTATGTACTTACATTAAATGACAATGTTATTACTAGGCAACCATCACTGACTCCAAACAATGACTTAGAAATATTAAAAGAGATTTAAAAAACAGCATTGGTTTTCAGTGCTTCCTTATTTGAAACATATTAACCTAAGTCTCATTAAAAGAATAAAGGTACAAGCTTTGTACTGTCCTAGAGTATAGGGTTTTTGTGTGTAAAAATAATTGTGGAGAATGAGAAAGTATAAATACTAAATCACCAACTGCATTTAAGATGAATTTTAGTTATAAAAGAGGTCATTTTATTTATTAATATATTTTTTTGCTCATAGTTGATGATATTAATTCGAAAGGAGACATGACAAGACTATGTAATGGGTAAGTAGCTTCCAGAAATACACTCATGGTCTTCACAAATTCCATTTTACCTGTTAGCCAAAGTATCTAAAATTGCCAAAAAACAGAAATAACAATAGGGTTGATAATAGTAATGGCAGCAGTAGTTGTGATAGTTACTCTTTATTCTTCATTAACCATGAGTCTACCCAAATAGTGCTTCATTGTTAATATTTATAATTACTGTCCAAGACAGAACTTACGATCTTTGCTTCACAGGCAATGTAGTTTAAATTTAGAGAGATTAAGTGAGCTAGTCAACATTATCAGGAAGCAAAGAAGTGAAGACTCAGCCATCCCTGGTCTCTCTGACCCTCTCTCCTGAACAATCCAGGTAACTTCTTTGGGTTTGGCCAACAAATTGTGAAAACAGTAGCTTTCTGTTTTCACAGTTGTAAAATAGTGATGCCCCATTTACATTTCATGTATTCCAGATTTGAGAAAAGCAGAAAGTCTACATTTTAAATATGAGAGTTCCTTTTTCTCCACATCCTTGCCAAAATTTGATGTTTCTGGTCTTTTTGATATGGGTCATTCTCATGAGTGTGAGGTCTGTCTCATGGTAGATTTTATTTGCAATTCCCTCATGATGAGTTTAATGAGCAAGTTTCATATGCCTGTTGGCCATCTCTATGTCTTCTCTGGGGAAATATCTATTTAGCTCTTCCACCCATTTTTTATTTTTATTATTTTGTTGTTGTTTTTGAGTTGTGTAACTTCTTTGTAGATCTTGTATATAAGCTCTTTGTCTGATGTATAACATTTTTCTCCCATTCATTTTAGTTTTAATGATAGTTTTTTTTTTATTTTGTTGTTTTGTTTTGCTGTGCAGAATTTTTTTGGTTCAATCTAGTCCATTTTTATTTTTCCTTTTGTATCCATTGCTACTGGAACTGAGTCCCCAATGACATTACTAAAATCAATGCCATGGAGTGTTTTGCCTGTGTTTTCTTCTATGTATTCTATGGTTTCAGGTCTTACATCAAAGTTTTATCCATTTCGATTTTATACCTTATATGTAGAAGCAAAAGATCTCGAATACCTAACATAATATTGAAGGAGGAAGAAAGTTGCAGGAAGTTGTTACCAAACTTTAAGACTTACTGTAAAACTATAGTAATCAAGAGAGCATAGCATTGACAACATAGATAAATAGATTTATAGAACAGAAGAGAAAGGCCAGAAAACACCTACATAAATAGAGCCAACTGATCTCTGACAGAGGAGCAAAGACAATACAATGGAGCAAAAATAGTCTCTTCAACCAAGAGTACCAGAACAACTAGATATTCACAGGCAAATAAAGAATCTTGATAGGCCTTATACACCTCACAGTTTAATTCAACATGGATCATGCATTTAAAAGTAAAACACAAAAACTACAAATCTCTTAAAAGATAACATTGGATAAATATAGATGCCTTTGGGTATGGATACCTTTTCAGATCCGACGCCAAAGATATGATCCATGAAGAATAATTGATAAGCTGGACTTCAATAAAATTAAAAACTTCTGCTTTGTAAAAGGCGTTGTCAAAAGAATTTGAAGACAAATCAGACTGGGAGAAAATATTTTCAAAAAATACATCTGATAAAAGACATTATACAATTATGCCAAGAATGCTTAAAACCCAACAATAAGAGGGGCCTCTCTGGTGGCGCAACGGTTAAGCACTGCGCTGTGGAGCTGTCAGCAATGGCGACACGAGTTCAACACCCGGCCGGGGAGATTCCCACATGGTGGGCAGACCTCTCCTGCCTCGCCCCCTGCTCCCCTCAGCAGTGTATTTCCATTGCTCTGCCTGTTCTTCTCCCCACTCTGTCTCTGGTGAACCCTCTCGCCACCCCATGCCTCTGGCCTGTACCCAAGCTTGTATGCATAAATAAATAAATCTTAAAAAAAAAAAACTCAACAATAAGAAAACAACTAATACTAGTAAAATATGGGCCAAAATATGAACAGATTTCTCACCAAAAAACATATTCAGATGACAAATAAGCACATGAAACGGTGCTCTACTTCCTATATCATGAGGGAAATGTAAGTTAAAATAACAGTGAGATACTATCACATGATGATTGGAAAGTTCAAAATGCAGAATACTGACAACAGCAAATGCTGAAGAGGATGTGGAGCAACAGAAATTCTCATTCATTACTGATAAGGATGCAAAATGGTAGAGTCACTTTTGACGACACATTGGCAGTTTCTTACAAAACTAAACACACTTTTTCCATAAGATCTAGCAATCTGCTCCTTGGTGTTTACACAAAGGAATTGAAAAATTATGTCCACAAAAAATGTGCATACAGAAGTTTAGGGCAGTTTCATCTATAATTGCCAGAGCTTGGGAAGTAACCAAGATGTCCTCCAGGAGGTGAATGGATAAAAGAACTGTGGTACATTCAGATAATGGAATATTATTCACTGCGAAAAAGATGTGACCTATCAGTTCATAAGAAGTCATAGAGGAAATGTAAATGCACATTACTAAATGAAAGCCAATATGACCCTCTGACATTCCAGAAAAGGACACAATAGAAATATCAATGGTTACCAGGGGTGAGTGGGGTGAGAGAGAAATGAACAGGCAGCACAGAGATGATTTTTAGGGCAGTGAAAATATTTTGGATATAATAATGATGGATAGATGTCATTATACATTCTCCAAAGCCATAGAATATATAACACCAGAGTAAACCTTAAGGTAAACTATACAATTTGAAAATGATGTGTCAATATGGATTCATCCTTGGTTGAAAGAAAAGTACCATTCTGGTGAATAATTTTGATAAATGGGGAAGCTATGTATTGATATGTTCAAAGTCAGAGGGTATAAAGGAAATCTCTGTATTCAATTTTGTTGTAAACTTAAAAATAGTCATAAAACTTTCAGATTTTCAGTTTGAAAATCTCCAAAAGAGCCAAGCAAAGTGAATTTGAAGAAAACCCAGGTCATAGTGTTTAGACATTATAAGGGAGGGGGTCAGTCCCCGACCTTCCACTTGTGAGCATTCCCACCTCCTCTGCACCATCTTTTTTCTTCTCCTTTCCTGTTACAAAGAAGAATGCATCGATCCTGCTCTCAAAAACTGATCTCTTGGACCACGGTCGAGGACTATGGATACCTTGGTGGTGGTTTGGTGTGGTAACATACACCAGAGGGTGTGCTCCTATACCTCTAAATTATCTACAATGTTGTAAGCCAATATTACCTCAGTAAATTAAAAAAACAAAAACAA
Organism: Scalopus aquaticus; assembly: GCA_004024925.1. Lineage (NCBI taxonomy): Eukaryota > Metazoa > Chordata > Mammalia > Eulipotyphla > Talpidae > Scalopus > Scalopus aquaticus. Next base: position 19,753 of record PVIJ01014391.1, on the reverse strand, counting down.
TGAATATCTCATTTGTACTCTGTGCATGAGAACTCATATCTGCTGAAAATCTTTGCTCCTTTCGTTAGCCCCTTTCTTTCCAGCTACATCATTTCTAGCAAAAGGCAAATAAGTTTTAAAATTCTTAACCTAAAGCAACAACAAAAAGCCTCCTATTACTTGCATTCTGTTCTATAACCTACCTCACTTCTCAGTTCCCCTTAAGAGCTTTCATTTGCTATAGAAATGATTTAAAAGATAAGAGAGAATCTCTTTCTTCACTGATACATTTTTTTTTTCAAAAAATATGTTTACTTGTATCATCTCCAATGTCTCATGTCCTGCTCACATTTAAGTCCTTCTGTCCTGATTCCTATCAGGATTCCATCTTCAGAACCCCATAAACACTGCTATGGTTAAGGACACCAGAAGTTAACACTACCAAATTTAATGGATTTGAAGTTCACCTAATTCAAACTGTCATCAGTTTGGCACAACTTCCTTCTTCCTTCCTCATTACTTCATCAGAGTTTGACAGAGAGGTGGATCACTCCTTCCTTCTCAAAAACTTACCTCCTCCTGACTTTCCCCTACCTCATTGGGTCTTCCTTCTTGGTTTCCTTAACTGATTCTTCCACCCTTACTAAACTCTTACCTGGTAGACTACTCAGATCTTGCACTAGTGTCTTTTCTTTCTCTACTCTCCCTAGCCTACCTCAGAGTCCCCTTAGTGTACCTATGCCAGATGTGTTGTCAATTCCCCTATCTATTTTTCCGGTGCAGATTTCTTCACTAAGTTTCAGACTTGCACATCCAGTTTCTTCCTTGATATCTCATCTCAACTTGCATATCTTATTTATTGAAGCAGTTCTGAATATCTTACGTAATTTAAAATATTCAGAACATGAAATGCAACATGCTTCTCACACCCCAAATCTTCCTATCGCAGTCGATAAGTCAAAATCTACTCAGTTGTTTACACCTAAAGGTCTAGCAGTCATAACTGATTTCTCCCTTCCTCATACTGTCTATCCAATTTACCAACAAACACCATTGTTTTTTTTCTCTAAGCGATATCTTTACCACCCCCTCTACCTTGCTTCATGTCTACTGTTGCAAATAATCAATTTTAGAGACTTGAGGCATTACAGTTATCTTTGAGTAATACTGTGTTCTTTATAAATATAATCTCATTTAATCTTCATAATTACCATTTCATATGGGTTAGATAAAATATGGACTCATTCAATTTAATTACTTTGATCAAGTTCAGACAGTGACTGGTACAGATGAAATCCAAAACAGTGCTTACAGGTATGTAAACAAAATAACTAACATTTTGGTTACCTCCTATGCATTAAGCATTTTCTATATTTTATATCATTTAACCCTCGTAACAAGAAAATCTAATTGTGTTAGTCAGGAAATAGGGTCTGGTGAGTCTTGGGAAGCATACTGATGCTTAACACTAACTCAGAGGCCAATAAGCCATTATAAAGTAGAAAGTAGCATTTCCTCCACTGGCTGTCCCTATCCCTAAGAAGGAACCCCTTTCCAACAAATACTTTAGGTGAAATAGTTTTCACTCTAGCAAACCCTCTACGCTAATGGCTCCTCTAGGCTAACAAAATGGAATGCATCAAGAGACAGCAAGAGGTTCCAAACACACACAAGGAGATCACAAGTTCAAAAGATGGAAGGACATCATGAAAAGAAAAGCAAGCAAAGGACCCCAGTCCTTTAATTATGCTGGGTTAACAATGTTTAAATAGAGCCTTTACCTTTTTCTTGGGGCACAGCATACAGACCTTGTCCAGAATGCTGAATCCCTTATGATGAATTGCATAAGCTTTAATAAATTCTTGCTTGATACCTGCAGGACTACACTCTTCATCTCCCATTATTTTTGTTTATTTTTTTTAAGATTTATTTATTTGTGCATCCAAGAACTGAGGTGTAGGCCAGAGGTGTGGGGCGGTGAGAGGATTCACCAGAGACAGTGGGGAGCAGAACAGGCAGATCTATTGAAGTACACTGCTGAGGGGAGCAGCGGGCGAGGCAGGAGTGGTCTGCTGCGCCATGTGGGAAGCTCCCTGGCCGATTTTGAACTTGTGCTGCTGGGGCTCTGGATAGCTTCATAGTGCTGCGCTTAACGTGTTGTGCCATCAGGGAGGCCCTCCCATTATTTCCGTTTCTCAGAGAACTGATATGATTATATCATATTACAAATAAACAGGGGTATTTGGGTATTTGCTGCCCTATGAGTTTGTTGTAAAATTGAATAGGTTCAGAAACAGTCCACCATCCCGGTCTCTACTCTCTGTATGCCAATACATCACACTCCCCCCAGTCTGTGACTACAAAAATTCTCTCTCGGAATTGACAAGTAGCACCTGAAAAGTAGGATGGGGCACAACCCAGATGTAATCTGAAACTGGTCCTAGTATAGAGAGAGCCAGGAAAGACTGAAGGAAAAAAAACGTAGACCACACATATTAGTAGGTGGAAGTTTTAATAGCCAAGAGAAATTACATAGAAGTTTTATCCTGGATGGCCACAAGGCAAGAGAGGTTTCTGTACCCACTCCCAAACTTTGAAAGTTTTATAGAAGCTTTAACTGGGTTTAATGATGTATATTGTCCACATGGTCTGAGCAGCACATTATATTTCCAGGAAATGTGCTTGGGCAGCTAATGGGAATAAGGAAGGCAAGCAGAACCCAATTTCCAAGGGGATAAGGAGCCTCTAATTGCCCAGTTACAGTTCCCAAGTCAACAGGTGGTCACATTCTCTTGATGACCTTCCCCGACAAGGTAAAATTATTCCCAGAGAACTCCTGACCAAACATATTGATCAATAGCTTAGATTTTATTACCAACATCCACTGAACTTTTAAACCAACAGCTATTTATAGAAGTTAAGTCTTACAGGATAACGTTGAATGGGCTTATATCTATCCTTGCATATAGATGGAAAAACACAAAAGGCAAAATATATTAGTTTCATGTGAAACTATTGGTTTTGGTGTGTAATAAAGGAGTGTTAGCAAGCTCCACCTTTACTGGATATGGGATGTGTTCTCACACACCAAACCTGCTTTTCTCAGAAATCAACCCCTCTGCAGAAACTTCCCATTCCAATGGGATGGGTCATTTTCATCATTGAAAAAGGAGGAACCAAAAAGAGGAGAAATGTTCTTATATATAAGGAATATGGTACTAGGTGCCTATAGCAGGTATGGGCACCAAACTTCTTTCATCACCTCCTGGTTTCTTACACATACCCAATCTAATCCCTAAATGGTTTCTCCCCATGTACAGTGAGATCTTGCAGACTGTTACTAATTATAAACTCTTTCAGAGGCGAGGTGTTTTCACTAGAGAGAACATGCAGGTACTTGAGCCCACACAACCTCCTTGGCCTCGGGCAAGCATTTATGCCTGAAATGCTTCCTCTAACAGACAAGATGATGAAAACGGAAACAGCCATAGACCTGAATGAACGAAGCTGAAAATTTCGTTTGGATGATTAAGTGTTTGCTAATTTACAAAGAATTCAGAGAAATGGTGCAAAATGAATACCACTAACTATGATCTGTTGTAATAATCTATATATTTTACTTTTATGTCCAAATCACTGCTCAAATATACTATTTTGTAAACATGAAAATTATCTCATGAAATATATAGCTTATAAACATAAATTTAAGCTTTTTTTTTCCTACCTCTGAAGATTGTTTTTGAATCTACATATATTCTTACATATTACTCTTTTAATCCATTATTTTTTTTATAATATATATTTTTATTGTTATTTATATCATTTGCATTTTGTATTCCCCTTGGGTGACCCACCACCAATTCACCCGTGATCCATCTCCGTGGTCCCTTGTGTCCTTTTCTACTCCATTTTGTGTCCTTATCGTCCCCCTCTCTCCACCCCTCCAAGTGTCTCTCTCCTATTTGCTTTCCCTATAGTCCTGTTATAAGTGAAACCATTCGATATTTTTCTCTTTGTTTCTGGCTTGATTCTCTGAGTATGATCCCCTCTAATTCCAACCATGTCGCTGCAAATTGCATGTGTTTATCTTCTTTGAATATTGAATAGTATTCCATTGTGTACATGTACCATATCTTCTTGATCCAATCATCTATTTTTGGACATCTGGGTTGCTTCCATAACTTTGCTATTGTGAACAGTGCCCCAATGAACATACGGGTGCATGTATCCTTTTGGATTAGTGTTTTTGTGTCCTTTGGGTAGATTCCCAAAAGTGGTATTGCTGGGTCGTATGGAAGCTCCATGTTTAGCAATTTGAGGAATCGCCATAGAGCTTTCCATAGTGGTTGGACCAGTTTGCATGCTTACCAGCAGTGTAGAAGAGTTCATTTTTCTCCACATCCTTTCCAGCATTTGTTGTTGCCTATATTTTTAATGTGTGCCATCCTCACAGATGTGAGGTGGTATCTCATAGTGGTTTTGATTTGCATTTCCTTGATTATAAGTGATGTTGAGCATTTTTTCATGTATCTGTTGGCCATTTGCTTTTCTTCTTTGGAGAAGTGCCTTTTGAGCTATTCTGCCCATTTTTTGACTGGGTTATTGGCTTTGTTTTTGTTGAGTTGTGTGAGTTCCTTGGAAATTTTTGTTATCAGTCCTTTATCGGATGTATCGTGTGCAAAGATCTTTTCCCAGTTGGTAGGGTGTCTGTTTTGGTTAATGTCTCTTTTGCTGTACAGAAGCTTTTTATTTTGATGTAATCCCACCTGTTTATCTTGTCCTTCACTTCCTTCGCTTTGGGGGATGTGTCGTTAAAGATGTTGCTGAGATGTAAGTCGTGTAGAGTTTTGCCTATATTTTCTTCTATAAATTTTATGGCTTCAGGTCTTACGTCTAGGTCTTTTATCCATTTTGAGTTGATTTTTGTGCAGGGTGTGAGGCAGTAGTCTAGCTTCATTTTTTTGCATGTGGTTGTCCAGTTTTCCCAGCATCGTTTATTGAATAGACTGTCCTTGTTTCACTGCATTTTCTTTACTCCTTTGTCAAAGATTAGTTGTTCATAGATATGCGGCTTTAATTCTGGGTATTCTATTCGGTTCCATTGGTCCTTGTGTCTGTTTTTGTTCCAGTACCATGCTATTTTAGTTATTATGGCTTTGTAGTATAGTTTGAAATCAGGGAGTGAAATTCCTCCGTTTTCTTTCTTTTTAGTCAGGAGGCTTTAGCTATGAGGGGTTTTTTGTGGTTCCACATGAATTTCATCAGCATTTGATCTATTTCTTTGAAGAATGTCATTGAGATTTTTTTTTGGAATATTGTTGAATCTGTAAATTGCTTTTGAGAGGATTGCCATTTTGACAATGTTAATCCTGACAATCCACGAGCAGGGGATGTCTTTCCATTTTTTGGTGTCTTCTTGTATTTCTTTCAACAGTGTTTTATAGTTCTCTTTGTATAAGTTTTTTACGTCTTTTGTTAGATTTATTCCCAGATATTTGTTTTTTTTGGTTTCGATTTTGAAGGGGATGGATTTCTTAAATTCTTCTTCAGATTGGGTGTTTGCATATAGGAAGGCTACTGATTTTTGTGCATTGATTTTGTATCCTTCTACTTTACTGAACTGGTCTATAATTTTGAGTAATTTTTCTATGGAGTTTTTAGGGTTTTGTGTATATATTATCATATCACCTGCAAACAGAAACAGTTTAATTTCTTCTTTTCCTATTTGCATTCCTTGAATCTTTCTCTTGTCTTATTGCTCTGGCAAGGACTTCCAGTATTATATTGAAAAGCAATGGTGAGAGTGGACATCCTTGCCTTGTTCCTGATCTTAGTGGAAAGGCCTTTAGCTTCTCACCACTGAGGATAATGTTGGCTGTGGGTTTGTCATATATGGCTTTTATTATGTTGAAGTACGTTCCTTCTGTCCCAAGGATTTCAAGGGCTTTTATCATAAATGGATGTTGCACTTTGTCAAACGTTTTCTCAGCATCTATTGATATGATCATATGGTCTTTATTTTTCTTTTTGTTGTTGTGTTGGATTACATTGATTGATTTTCGGATGTTGAACCATCCTTGTGTCCCTGGGATAAATCCCACTTGGTCGGGGTGTATTATCTTTTGGATGCATTGTTGGATCCTATAGGCCAAGATTTTGTTAAATATTTTTGCATCAGTATTCATTAGGGAGATTGGTCTGTAGTTTTCTTTTTTTGTATTGTCTTTGCCTGGTTTTGATATTAGAGTAATATTTGCTTCATAGAATGTGTTTGGTAGTACTCCTTCCTTCTCGATTTTTTGAAAGAGTTTGTGTAATATAGGGACTATTTTGTTTTTGAGTGTTTGGTAGAATTCATTTGTGAAACCGTCTGGTCCTGGGCTTTTATTTTGGGGGAGGTTTTTGATTACTGTTTCAATTTCACTGCTTGTGATTGGCCTGTTTAGGTGTTCTATATCTTCTTTATCTAGTTTTGGGTGATTGTATAGTTCTAGGAATTTTTCCATTTCCTCTAGGTTGTTGAACTTGTTTCCGTACAGCTGTTCATAGTAATCTCTGATTATTCTTTTGATTTTTGCTGTGTCCATTGTGATTTCTCCTCTTTCATTTATGATCCTATTTATTTGTGTTTTCTCCTGTTTTTTCTTTGTAAGCCTGGCTAGTGGTTTATCTATTTTATTTATTTTTCAGAGAACCAGCTTTTGGTTTTGTTGATCTTCTGTATTGTTTTTTTTTTAATTTCCATTTCATTTATTTCTGCTTTGATTTTTATTATTTCCTTTCTTAAACTGGCTTTTGAGTTTTTTTGTTGTTCACTTTCTAGTTCTTTGAGATGTGAGATTAGATTATTTCTTTGAGTTGTTTGTTTCTTGATGTGAGCTTGTAATGCTATATATTTTCCTCTTATTACTGCTTTTGCTGTGTCCCAAATGTTCTGGAAGGTTGTGTCTTCATTGTCATTCATTTCTATATATTTTCTAATTTCTTCTTTGATCTCTTTGTTGATCATTGGTCTTCCAATAATGTGGGCTTCAGTCTCCATGAGGTAAAAGGGTTTCTTTTTTTCTTTTTATTGTTTATCTCCAGTTTGACTCCTTTGTGATCAGAGAAAAAGGCTGGTACGATTTTGATCTTAGTGCATCTGTTGAGGTTTGTTTTGTGGCCTAATATGTGATTGATCCTGGAGTATGTTCCGTGTGCACTTGAGAAAAATGTGTATTCAATTTTTCGGGGGTGAAGTCATCGATAGATATCTGTTAATCCCCTCTGGTCTAGGTCTATATTTAGAACTTTAATGTCCTTGGTTACTTTTTGTCTTCTTGATCTGTCCAATAGAGAAAGTGGGGTGTTGAAGTCTCCTACTATGTATGTATTTTCTTTAATATCTGTTTTCAGGAATAATAATAATTGTCTGATATATTTTGGTGCTCCTTCATTTGGGGAGTATATTTTTTTTGTTTTTTTGTTTTTTTAAAGATTTATTTATACAAGCTGGGGTACAGGCCAGAGGCATGGGGCGGAGAGAGGGCCCACCAGAGACAGAGCGGGGAACAGAACAGGCAGATCAGAAATACACTGCTGAGGGGAGCAGCGGGCGAGGCAGGAGAGGTCTGCTGCACTATGTGGGAATCTCCCGGGCTGGGCTTCAAACCCGCATCGCGCTCAGCCGATAGCTCCACAGCTCAGCGCTCAACCGCTGCGCCACCAGGGAGGCCCTGGGGAGTATATGTTGATGAGTGTTATATCCTCCTGTTTTATTGTCCCCTTTATTATGATGTAGTGACCAGCTTTGTCTTTTTTTACCTTCTTAAGTTTGAAGTCTATTTTATCTAAGTATAGCTTTTCCTGCCTTCTTTCTTGGTCCATTTGCTTGTAGGATTGTTTTCCATCCTTTAACTATTAATCTCTGTTTATCTTTCACAATTAAATGTGTTTCTTGTAGACAGCAGAAGGTTGGGTTCTGTTTTTTGATCCATCCTGCTATTCTGTGTCTTTTAGTTGGTGTGTTTAGTCCATTTACATTTAGGGTTAATATTGGTATACTGTCATCCATATTTTTTGTTTGTTTGTTTGTTTACCCTTTTGTGATTCTAATTCTTACCTTATTTTGTGTTTTCTGGTCTTTCTTCTGTTGGTTTTGTCTTCATGACTTCTTCTAGTATTCTTTGGAGTGGGGGTTTGGTAGTGATGAATTTCTGTAGTTTCTGTTTGTCGGAGTAGGTCCATATTTTTTCTTCATAGAGGTATGAGAGCTTTGCAGGTAGAGTGTTCTTGGTTGACATTTGTTGGCATGTAGTGTATTACATATGTCCCTCCATTCTCTTCTTGCCTGTAGTGTTTCTTCAGAGACATCTGATGTCAGCCTGATTGGCTTTCCTTTATAGGTTATTTGTTTCTTTGCCCTCATTTTCAATATATTTTCCTTGTCTTTTATGCTCAATAGTTTTACTATCATATGTCTTGCTTTTTTTTCTTTTGTTGTAATAATTTGGAGATTGTCTGGCTTACTGTATGTCAATTTTTGTTTCCTTTTTCATGATTGGGAAGTTTTCTTCAATTATCTCCTTGAGAAGTTTTCTCTGTTCCTTTTTCTCTCTCCTTTCCTTCTGAGATTCCTATGATTCTGATGTTTCCTTTTTTCATGGTGTCAGATAGTTCTCGAAGCTTTTCCTCATTCTTTTTCCTTCGTTTTTCTCTTTCCTTTTCTGTCTTGATTCTGTTAGTATCTTTATCTTCCAGAATGCTTATTCTTCCCTGAATATCTTTTAATTCAATTTTCTGGCTTTCCCTGGATTTCTTTAGCTCCTCCACTAATGTTTTTAAATCTTCCATTTCCTTGAATTTCTTCTTTATGAATTCATTCTCATTCTTCAGTTCTTTATTTATATTCCTCAGTTCTTTGTTCTTTTCATTTAATTCTATCATTTTTTTTTTGTTATGGCTATTTTGAAGTCTTTATCTGTTAGGTGGATATAATCTTCTATGTCCATATTAATGGGTTCTGGAGAGGGATTTTCTTTCTGTGGTGTATTGTTTTGAGGGTCATTTGTGATTTTTTTCCTTCCTGTTGTTGGCTTTCTGCTTTGTTCTGTTTGTCGCATTCCGCTGGTGCTAGCAGGCATGACTCCTGGTTTTACTTGTTCAGGAGTGTTTGTGGTTCCCTAGTGTCTGAGTTGCCTTGGCTGTGGCTGGGTATCTTCTGGATTTTCTTATCTTTCTTTGTTGAATTTTTGTGTTTCTTGTGGTGTGTCTCCAATGCGTTTCCAGTTCCGAGTGGAATTAGGGAAGATGAAGGGTTGGTTTGTAGTAAAAAAAGAAAAAAAAAAGGCAAAGGAAAGGGAAAATAAAAAGGAGAATTAAGATGAAGAAAATTTGGAATGAAGGACCAAGAGAAAAAGGTAAGTTAAAAGTAAAATAATAATAATAAAATAAAATTTTAAAATTTTTTAATTAAAAATAATAATAATAATAATAATAATAATAATAATAATAATAATAATAATAATAATAATAAAGTAATGGGGAGATGTGAATTTGGAGTTTCGTAGTCCTTTTGCTTTTAGGTTTTGGAGTTTCTGGGTGGGCCCCCTGCTGGGGTTCAGCCCCTCCTTTCCAGTGACAGATGTTGTTGTTGTCTTGCTGTAGTTGCTGGTAATTTTTCTGTTCTTTCTCCCCCCCCTTTTTTTTTCTTTTTTTTAACCTTTCCTCCAATGTTTGCCTGGGGCTATTCCTGACCCTGGGCTTATGTCTGGTGGGGAGGGGTTGGGAGCTCCTGGTCTTAGTTTCTTTTCTGCTGCTTGGACCCTGCTACTTCACACAGGGGTGCAGGGGTGGAGGCTGTGGGTGGCTGTTGGTCAGGGTTTCACCTCCCCTAGTTTCTGGGGTGCCAGTATACAGCCACCTAGAATGTGGGGGTGAGGCCACAGGGTGTGCTGGGCTGTTCCCCACCAGCTGAAGTCTCCTTTCTGCCGCCCTCCCATTGCCAAGATGCTGACACTTTACAGGGGAGGGTGTGGTCAGAGATAGTTCCAGCAGGAGCCTGTACCCCAGCAACAGGTATGGGAGGGGTTGTGGGGACTATCAGTCAGTAGTTCTTAATCGCCACTCCCCTAATGAAGTTGCCTCCCATCAGTCTGGGATCAAGTTACAGTCTAAGGCCTGGGGGTGTTTGAGGTGGTCTCAGCAGGAGGTTTTCCAGTCTAGCCAGTTTCTCTGGCCAATTTATCACCTAGCAACCAGTGGGGGGATGTTTTTTGCTTGGACTTTCTCCCTGCTAAGATGTTACCTAGCCCCAGGTAGGGGATGGGATGCAGTGACCCTTGAGCTTTCCTGTGCTTCAGCTCGGCCATGCAGGGAAGAGAGGAGGGTCATGGGTTGGGGGAGTGGGTGTCACGTTCCCAGTCAGCTGACTGAAGCCCTCTGACCTGACTGCAGTTTCTAACCTTGTATTCAGTGGCTCTCAGGAAAGCCGATTAGCCCACATCTCCTTTCCGTTGTTCCTCTGTATGGGATCTGATGTCTTTTCTCTTCTCTTTACTCCGACTCTTCAGTTTATTTTTAAGTCTACAGCACCCCCGGGGTTGATTGTATTGTGTAGGGCATCCGGTTCTCTTCGAGTCAGCTCTCAAAATTAGGGATATTTTTCTCCATAAATCTTTTTTTTTGTGGGAGAGCCTGATCCTAACATCTGTTCGCCGCCATTTTGTGGGGGTGTCTCTTTTAATCCATTAATATATGGATTTATTAAAAAGTTTACAAGCCTTCAGTTAAAAATCTGGATTCTAAGCACAAAAAAATTGATCGAAACAATAATAATATATGATGTCAATAAATAAGGTTATTGATGTGATTAATAATTATAGTGATGTTTGGGATGGTTCATTTCTCCAGATATTCCAGTTAATTGATCCATTAATTCCATTTAATTGATCATTAAATGAGATCTACCAATTTGTATGAAGCTTATATATTTCCTCTATGGAAAAGAGAGTTTACATTTAAAAATTAAGTTGTGACCATAGAAGAATTACCCTAGAACCTGGAATGGAAGGCTGTAAAGTGCATTTTTATGATTTACTTTATAGAAGACAATATTCCTTAAAATTAACTTTTGAATTGATGCCAAGTTCTATGATGTTTTTATTATCCTGGATATCTATGAGTGTTTTGAGTAGGTAAGCCAAAATATTAACTTATATAATAATTTCTCACTATTCTATTATGATTCCATATCGTAATTTATGCAAAGCCACTTTTCTCTAGTCTTACATGTTATTGATATCTAATATAGCCATCTTATTTATTTAGTCCTTATGATGTACTAAGCATGCACTATATTATATCAGTCAATTACCACTCCCCCCCCAAAAAAAAAAACTCTGAGGTAATACTACTATTCTTATTTTACAGATGAGGAAACTGAGCTTGCAAAAGTCATTAACTTGCCCAAAGTCACAATACTTGTAAGAAACAAATGATGTTCTTTCTCCATAGAAAGGCATTCCTCTCCGTCAGATAGATTCACAAGCCAGAAGGCACCAACAGGTCTTTTACAATAAAAAAGCAACCCTACTTATTGAATGTATCCATAGCACAATACTGGAAGTGAAAACAAGTAAAACTTCAAATGAACACAGCAAACAAGAGCAGATCCAAAATCAGCAAGATGAAATTATCAGTATGGATACAGTGGCTTAAACTTACCTCTGAAAAATTCCATAACAAGTAAAGAAATGGGTGATTGATTTTGGATGAATCCCCAGCTTTTAATTATCATTGATTATGGGCAATTTATCACTACCAATTTTTTTTGTTATTAAGGGAATTTATTTATTATTTTTTATAATATATATTTTTATTGTTATTTATGTCTTTTACATTTTGTATTCCCCTTGGGTAGCCCACCACCAATTCACCCGTGATCCATCTCCATGGTCCCTTGCATTCTTTTCTATTCCATTTTGTGCCCTTATCCTCCTCCCCCCACCCGCTGAGTGTCTCTCTCCTATTTGGTTTCCCTATAGTCCTGTTATAAGTGAAACCATTCGATATTTTTCTCTTTCTTTCTGGCTTATTTCACTGAGTATGATCCCCTCTAATTCCATCCATGTTGCTGCAAATTGCATGTGTTTATCTTCTTTCCATGCTGAATAGTATTCCATTGTATCACTACCAATTTTTTAAATGTTTTAGGTTATTTCAGTCCATGGTCTCCGCAACCTCCCCTTCATCTATCAAATTAGTAACCTTAACAGAAATAAAAATTGATTTGTTTAATATGTCTTCTTTTGGAGCTCATGTTGAATTCTCCCTGGAAATTCTCATTTTTCTTAGGAAAACTCAAGTTTTCCTAAGCTATTCTTTAAAAAAAAAATGTATTCTAGAAAGTTTCCCCAAGGATTGATGTGTAGTTTATTAGTTTGAAATCCACAAACTCTATGAATTCTCTACTTAAAAACTTTCATCATTCTACGCTATTTTTCAAAGACTACCAATAGAGGACTTTCAGGTAATCTCAAAATACTTTGAGAAATCAGGGGTAGCTCAACTGGACCTGTGATTTAAACACAATCTAAAGTTATTAGTTGTTAGGTTAGGAAAGGAAGGAGAAAACAAGCAAAGTTTGATAAGCTTTACACATCAATTCCTTTGATTCTACATTATGAATCCTCCAGTAGGTATTATTTTCACCATAAAAGTGAAGAAAAAAAAAAGAGACTTTATATTCACTCAAACAGATCAAGCAGCTTGCCTAATTACATATCTAGTAGGGCATAAATTAAAACCCTGGTTTAACACCAGCCCCTATATATTTTTTTCCCATTATTGTACCCTGGCATTGCTCTTAGTCCCTTTCAATTTTACTCTTTACACTCACCAATTAGCACATGTCTCCATGTCAATTTAGATATAATTTTCTTAGAAGATAAATGCAAAATAGTTTTGGAGTAGTTCTGTTCTCTTTCTATGACCTGTTCATTCTAAGTCCTGATTCCTCCATGGTATATCTGTCTCTGCCTGTTTTTTCTTATTCTGAACATATTTAGGAAAAGAGAATGAGAGAAAAAGAAGAAATAAAGAGAAATTTTTGTTTATCAACATTTTGTAATTCTACATTGATGATGACCTTCAAAATGCCATCGACATATTTTCCCAAATTACATGTTATTCATATTTCTCAACCAGTTTGAGAAATTTGATTAGTGGAAATAATCCACAAATACTCTATCTTATTTATATGTAGCAGTAAGCATCTTAACGCAGACAGTGTTTAAAAATCATCTTAAAACATGTTTTTACTTGTAATAACCCAGTCACAAAGCCAAGAAACTAAGAAATGCTGGTGTTCATAGTGGATAAGTTAAATAGGCCATTCAGTGAGAAAACTTTTGTGATTAATTAGCTAGTACAAACATTCCCTTTAAATGTGTATGGTTTTCTTTGCACTTGTAAAGAAGAATTTCCACATCTTTGTTACAAGATTATTCTAAAACATCTGTTTTAGACTTAAGACTGACTTAAAACATCATCTAAAAATGGATAATGTTTGGCATAAATTTAAAAATACAGTCTATGTTTAATCAACTCTGAAATGTAATTCGAGGATGATGTTTGGAAAAATAGAGCTGTGTTTCTTCTTTTCCTAAATATCCTCTCTAGCTATGTTCTTTCTTGCTTCCAGTTACCTCTTCCTCACTCTACTCTTCCAAGAAGCAAGAAATGAAGAATAAGAATATCCCTGATTTTTTTCTTCCAAAAATCTCCTTTTCTGGACCTTCTTATTGCTCATTGTCTTACTTTGTCCCCCTCAAAATCACTCATTAAGATAATAGCAACAGGGCCTCCCTGGTGGCGCAATGGGTTAAGTCTCACCACTATGAAGCTATCCACAGCCACTGCAGCATAAGTTCAATCTCCGGCCAGGAAGCTTTCCACATGATGCAGCAGACCTCTCCTGCCTTGCCTGCTGCTCCCGTCAGCAGTGTACTTCAGTAAATCTACCTGTTCTGCTTCCCACTCTGTCTATGGTGAATCCTCTCACCACCCCACACCTCTGGCTTACACCCCAGTTCTTCTATGCATAAACAAATAAAACTTTTTTAAAAAAAGAAGGAACGGCTTTTTTTGATCTTTTCCTAAATGTTGTTTTACCATTCTTGTCCAACATCTACATTACCATATCTGAAAGCTTTCTGATTTTAATCCTGTATTGGATCCCTATTGCCTTCAAGACAAAACTGGCATTCATTGGCGCTGGAATTCACAACTAGACCCATCAATAACTTGAGTTGCATATGATTCCATCCAGTGATCCCATCCCTGGGTGAAAGGCAGATAGCATTCTCAGGAACCACGATGCCAATGATTTCTGAATCCTTAGGAATCTATAATAAAAAAAAAAAAAGTTTCTCCTTGGATTTTCTCATTGCCAGTTTAAGATTCAGCTTCTTTTGGTCGACTATTTTAGTTACCACTCATATTTTAATATTTCAGCTTTTAAAATATTGCACTCCTGCTGCTGCCTCCTTCTCATTTTCCTTTCCCTTCACCTTCTCTTTTCCCTCTTCCTTCTTCCTCTTCACCTTCTTCTTTCTGTTCTTTTCTTTTCCCTTCCTTTCCCTTTCCTTTCCTTCCCTTCTTTTCCTTCCTTCTTCCTTCCCTTCCTCCCTCCCTTCCTGTCTTCACTCCTTCCTTCCTTCTTGTCTTCTCTTTTCACATATAATACACTATCAAAATATAATACACCATCAAAAATTGAGTACAATAATATACATAAACATACTTACATGTGAATGTGTATATATGCATATATACCTTTGTTGGACAAAGTAAGACATCATATCTTAGTCACTAAGACTTGTGAAAATGTTATCTTACATTAAAAAAAGACTGTAGAATTGGTTAAGATTCGTAATATGGGAGCTTATCATGGATTATCTAGTTGGCTCCATATAATTACAAGGATGATATGAAAGAGGGATGAAGAAGAGAAGTCAGAATGATGTCATATGATATTCTGTTGCTGACTTAAGATGCAGGAAGGAGAAAAGAGCTAAGGAACTCCAGTAGCCTCTAGCAGCTAGAGAAAAAGACACAAATTCTCCTCTAGATCTTCCAAAAGGTAACATAGCCTTTTTAGTTCCTGACTTTCACTTAATGATATTTAAATTGAACTTCTAATTTATAGGATTATATGAAAATTATTTATGATGTTTATGTCACTGTGTGTCTGGCAATTTGTTAAAGCAGCATTACAAAATGAATATAGCACAATACAAAATAATCAAAAGTTAATACCCATGCAACCATCCCCTAAGTAAAAAAAGAAAATAAAAAAAACACATTTCCAGCATATAGTCACAATCCTTCCCTCCACCATGTGTCCCTTCTCTAATATATCTCCTCTGTACTAGATGTGATCACTGTCTTGATATTTATATCCTTCCTTGCTTTTCTTCATATTTCTATAAGTCATGCATGTATGCAAAAGTATTACATGATACATTTAGTATAATATAGAATCATACTATATACATTGTGTCTCACTCTTTTAATTCAACATTATTTCTTTGTGATCCATGCATTTGTGTAATTCTGGTCTCTGTAATTGCTATGTATTTTTTATTAAAGCTTATTTTGTTTCCTATCATTATGTTTATACCAGTTTTCTTTTGGATAGCATTTAAGTGCTATTTAATTTTTCCATCCTTTTCAAATTTTCCATATCTTTATGTTTTTTACATCTTTATAAACAGCAGATAAGTAGATTTTTTAAGCAGTCTGATAATCATTGTCTTTTAACTGGCATCTTTACTACACTTATACTTAATATTATAGATGACAGATTTAAATTTAAACCTCAATTTCCTTTTGTGACTTCATTTAGCACTATCTGTTCCATTTTTTTTTTCTCTTTCTTCATTCTTTTCTGGAAGGAGTTATTACTGAGTTGGCTTTTTTTATTGTTGAAATAACGTATAGCATTATAAATTGACATCTATGTATAATATATTATGTTCAGAACCAAAAGTCTAGTTACCACCCTTCTCCACTTTTAACCAGTAAGAGCTATGAACTCTGAGTCAGAAGCCAGATTTATTACTAAGAGCTAAATGAACTCAAAAAGGTCATTTTAAGTCCACAACATTACAATGTCTCAGTCTATAAAGCAGGGATAGTATGTATCCTTTTTATCCAGCATTTGACACAATAAAGCTAATATTATAATTCATTTTAATTTTATATATACATATACATATATGTAAAACATGGCCTTTTATATTCCAAACATTGTTCTAGATACAATAAAAAATATGTCTGTGGTCTCAAGTAATTCATAAGTGTCTAATGATCAAAAAATGTATTATGGGGGCCTCTCTGGTGGCTTAAGGGTTAAGTCTCAGCATTACCACTACTACCAGCCCTCCCTTGGCAAAGCAGCCTGAGTTTGATCCCTGGCCAGGAAGCTAACCCACATGATGCAGCAGACCTCTCCTGTCTTGCCCGCTGCTCTCCTCAGCAGTGTGTTTCAGTAGATCTGCCTGTTCTGCTCCCCACTTTGTCTCTGGTGAATCCTCTCACCCCCACACCTCTGGCCCACACCCCAGTTCTTCTCTGCAAAAATAAATAAAATAAAAATCTTACAATAAAGGAATAATTCTTTAAAAAAAATAAAAACTAAAAATAAAAAGTATCATGAATGTAACAATAGCCCCATAAGAACTGATATGAAAGATATAGAGCAAGGGAATTTAACTATAGAGGCACTTTCCAGAGGAGGTGAGAAGCTAAGACCTAGGGAAAGGAGATTAATGGAAGAAGGATTAGTGTCTTTAATAGCTAACAATCTGACTTCTACAAGAATAAAAAATAGTAAGCAGAGAATAACATATTCATTTTCAGAGTGTTTAAAATAAATAGTTGCCAAAATTTAAGAATTTTGAGATTAAAAAGAAAAAAAATCAGAATTCTTGAAAAAATAAAGGATCTAACAACAAGGTAGTGAGAGGTCAGCTAGGCCAAAGAGCAACTGCCTTCTGAGAGGAATGTGAGATCCAATTTGCAACACACACCACCACTCCCCATTTTCTTGTGTCCAACCTGTTTCATGTTATGTTAATCTGCCTCTGTCTGTATTTGGGTTTTTGATCTCTGAACTGTGAAGAAGATTGTACTCTAAACCACAAAAATAAGTCCTGTGTGGTTCAAGTATAGAGTCACAAAGGAATCAGATTAGGAGCTGAATTTGTTAAATACTGCTGTATTGAGGCAGGCCTGGTAGGTTTTAGGTTAATGAATCCCACTGAAGAAACATCAGCAAGGAAATTAAGGCCCATATTTGAGTATTAAATATATTTCACACTGGATTCAGGGTAAAATGGGATTGCAGAAGGTACCTTACAGTAAAAGGCTAGAATGTATCAATCTGGGTATTTTGTCAGATGAAAATCAAGAATGAATTTCAAATTGTATGTGAAATAGGTTCTATTCTGACAAAAGAAAGTCAGTGGGACTATAACTAAGGCCAATAAAATAAACATTAGTCATATCTTGAAGAAACACTGACCAAAATTAACCTAACGTGAAGGGGAAAAACTTGCATAAAAAGTGAAAAACCAGACGACAAAACCTGAGGGATAAAAGAAAAATTTCCCGTATCTAGCAGGAACTTCTTCCCCTTGCTCAATACAGTACATCCTTATATTATTCAAGTGAACTTGAACTCATACAGACACACTGAAAAAATTATAACTCAGAATGACCCATGGGGTTTGTTTCCTGTTAGATTCTATGGCTGGTTCTGCTCTCTAATTTTGTTTGAACACTTTCAGCAATGATTCACTTTGTCAGTGTGCCAAGTCTTTCCAACCGAGCAAGTAACATGTACTTCACGTACTTAGCAGAAACACAATTGAGAATTTTCCTCAGAAGGCTCCCAATTGCCATATTTACTATTCATGTCATGCTTTTAAAAATCTGTAATGTGAGTCTTAAGACTAAACACCACATAATAATGAAGGTTAATTTAAAACACTGTGGGAGTATTATCTAAAGATGACTTTACCTGAATGTTGGAGAACTGGCCTACTTCAATGAAAGCCACTGCCTGGGATCTGTGCAGAGGCTGTCTCTGGAGTCTGAGATGAGCCACCATTTTGCAGACCCTGCCTGTCCCACTAACCATCACCATTCAACTCCAAAGCAACAACAATCCACAGATCTTTTGTCAGATTGACAACTTGATTTTTTACTTCTATTTAATACACATATTGGAGATGCACATACAGCATTTTTTTCTTCAGTTGAGCAAATAAAGACTCTCTTCAGAAACAGAAGAAACCCTTCTTGTTTACAAGTATCTTTGGAAGCTTGGCTGTCAAGGCCCATGTGTTCTTAAGATCCAAATTTCCCAATTGCAAAGATTTCCCTTCTACAGAGCTGATTAAGTCAGTCATCTCTTGAGTCATCCCTCTCCTTGAACCATTCACTTTCATACAAGAAGCATATTTAAATTCCTGTTCAATCTGTCTTTTGCCATCCATACGCATCTTCAGTAATCTAGTAAAGGCAAAATCATCTTTCACCTGAATTATTAAAGATACAAGTTTCCTGGTTGTCTATTTTGTCCCACCCTCATCATTATCCTGCACATTTCACACACTAACCAAAGAATCTTTGCAAAATGCAAACCTAATCAAGTTATTTTATGAATCAAGTATTTTAATGACTATATTGCTCTTAGGATAAATTAAAAATTGCAACATTGCTTTCAATGACTTGGTCTTATTTTATTTTTCCAAACTCATCTTTTATCATCCATCCAAAAAGTGGCCCTGTATTCTCTTCTATCTCAACTCTTAATTTCTCGATGTTTCACTAAGGTAATGTATTTTTTTCCTTGTGTTTGCACCTCTTGCACACCTCTCACTGTCCCTTCTTCTCTGTGAGGCTAATCTTTCCATGTTTTGTGTGCTTCCATAGCCCTCTGTATTTTCTCATTGTATTTATTGCTGGCTGAATTTTCATTTCAATTACTTACATAGTTTGTAGCTGAACTGCAAACTCTGCAGAAACAGGTGTTATTTTATTTTGATGCCTATTGTGTCCCCAACACTTTTCACAGTGCCTAGAAAAATAATTGGCACTTGGTGATCATTTAGTGAATGAATGAACACATGAGTAATCTACTGTATTGGAAGTTAAATAGGTTTCTATGGGTTTATCTGAAAGCTTCACTTTCAAATTAACTTCTAGAACAGTTTGTTAATAATTTGGGATTTTGTTCCATTTTGTCTAAGTGTTTATTTGGAAATGGAATGCAAATTTACATAATAATTTCTTCTCTTTCTCCTGAATGAATTCTTCTAAATATCTTATATTTCTTTTCAATCATGCAGAGTAAAACTATGACCCATGGTAAAGAACTAAAAAGATTGGAATATAGGAAAAAGATGTCAAATTAACTGGTGTTTATTGAGCGCCTACCACACACAGTACCTGGCACTTGGTAATGTTGACTTTCTTAATACAATAATTAGCTTTTTAGGGTCCTGAAAGGAGGTTGTTGATAGTGGTGCAGATATTGCTCTGTTTCCAGAATCAAGTGTAAGTATTGACTTTAAAGTTTTTCATTCTAATACACATAAAATAAGTTTTTTTTAATATATATTTTTATGTTATTTATGTCTTTTACATTTTGTATTCCCCTTGGGTAGCCCACCACCAATTCACCCGTGATCCATCTCCATGGTCCCTTGTGTTCTTTTCTATTCCA
>PVIJ01014390.1:0-41020 GCA_004024925.1 Scalopus aquaticus | reverse complement strand
ATTTTTGGACATCTGGGTTGCTTCCATACCTTTGCTATTGTGAATAGTGCCGCAATGAACATACGGGTGCATGTATCCTTTCGGATTAGTGCTTTTGTGTCCTTTGGGTAAATTCCCAAAAGTGGTATTGCTGGGTCGTATGGGAGCTCCATGTTTAGCAATTTGAGGAATCGCCATACAGCTTTCCATAGTGGCTGGATTTAAAAAGTAATCCCATTTACATTAGTATCAAACAGAATAAAAGCAAATATCTAAGTATATGTTGGCCAAAATATGTGCCAACTCTCTATGAGGAAAATGAAAAACATGATGAAAGAAATAAAAGATCTAAATAAATGCAGATCTGTGCCAGGTCTTAGATAGGAAAATTCAATATTGTTAAGATGTCAGTTCTTCCATACTTGATTTATAGATATGACCCATTCCTATCCCAGTCAAAATCCCATTAACGTTATTGTGTGGGAGACCCTTAAATGAATATCACCAAGTATCCAACTAGCTGGAAAACTCAAAACTATAAAGACAGTAAAAATATCAGAGGCCAAAAAACTATATGTCCAATGCTGTTTATTATAGCACTATTCACAATAGCTAGGACATAGACACAACCTTTGTTGCACTGATGAAGTACTGAATCAAATTGATGAGATTTACCATACTATGGAATACTTTTCGGTCGTAAGGACACTTGAAATGCAGCTATTTACAGCAAAATGGTATATATTGATTCCATGTCTTATCTGTGTGCCATCAGTGATCTCTAGAGATATGAAAAATATTAAAGTTCTTTAACTCTTCCTACAGGACCTCTGAAAAAGTATTCTGGTTCTAAGAATGCAGCCATACTTATATAGTATAGACATGTTTATAACTTAAAAATTTACTAATCATCAAAACTGAATGATGTTAAAGCAAAATATGATGGAATGTATGTTAAAAAGTTTGCTTCATGAGGGGCCTCCGTGGCTGCCCAAGGGGTTACGATTCAACACTATGAAGCTATCAGCAGCCACTGCAGCATGAGTTCAATCCCTGACCAGGGAACTTCCCACATTGCATAGGAAGTTCTCCTCACTCTGTCTCCGGCAAATCCTCTCACCACCACCCCCATCTCTGGCCTCACTCTGTCTCTGGCAAATCCTCTCACCCCCCAATATCTCTGGCCTACACCTCAGCTCTTGTATGAATAAATAAATAAATCTTTAAAAAGAAGTTTGTTGAATGAAAAACTTTGAATTTCTTTTGCATTCTATTGCTTTCTTAAACTATTAAAAAAAAAGCATAAACCACAAAATAAAAAAAAATAGAACATTACCAACTGTGCCTTAAAACTATTATCAGGAGTGTGTGTTGACAGAGAATATCTTTTTTTTCAAATTTGAAGATAAAGAAGTCACTGGATTTATGTATTTAATTCTATTTATCCACAAGAAGAAGACAATCTGGCACCTGTGGAGTTCAATACAAAGATAAAAGAGCATTAAGAGGCAGTCAGAGCAAAAGCATTGCAAATCAAAACTTCAAGAAGATCATGTTAGTTTAGTTGATAAGACACACAAACTTTAAAGTAATAAACACAATTCAATCTTTGGAATATCACCTGGGGCAATGACAAAGTCACAAACCCAATAGGACAAGATAAACACCATTGAAATGTAAAAATAAAAACATGAAAAGTTCCCTCTTTGTTTATAGGACAAAAAACTTACAAATACCACATCAAAGAGATGAAAGTCCATTTGGCAAGACAAAACAGAAATCAAGGGAAAATAAATGTGTCAAAACTATTCCACTGTTTCTTAATAAATCTATTTTATTAAACATCTAAAAGAACAAGTACTTAAGATCACGTTAAAATCTGTACCCACATAAAACTAAAAGCAACCCCTCTCCATCTCCCACGAACAAAGTCTGCATTGGGCCAGATGAGTAAATCCACTGTATTCTGCAGAAAGATTCAGGTTAAGTAATCACAGCTGTGCACAGATTTCAAGGAAGACTTAAATCACCTAACCAGCAGATTAATAGTGTCATGCTCCAAAATAGAAGATACCTGTCTTATCCTGCTCTCCAGTTCGGAATTGTATCAATTGAGAGGACATGGAAGGGAAGAATAAGAAAATACAGATGGTAAGATATCATTTTAGCTATGAGAATTGCCTGACAACTGTCCAGTGAGGTGTACTGAGAGAGAAGCACACAGCATAATATTGCAAATATGAAAAAAAAAAAAAAGATGACTATGGTTTTACTTGGAGCACTAATACGGCCCTGTTTTTTATGTTATTTTATGAGCAGTATTAGATATGTCAAAGGAAGTGAAATTTTCTAGAGTCTCTCTTGTACTTTTACATTCCATCTTCTTGCAACCTCCTTTCCCAATCTTAATCTCTGGAAAACGGAAAACACTTCTGTTCTTTGGTCCTATATTGTCTTTGTCCCTTCAATTCAATAGTATGCCCATCATATATATATATATATATATGACAATATATATATATCTCATATATATATATGAGAATATATATGAGTATATATATATGAGTATATCATATATATGAGAATATATGTGAGATATATATATGATATATGTATGATATATATATATATAGATATATGAGAGAGAGAAAGAGAGGGAGAAACAGTCTGATTCTGCTCAGTGTTGAGATGTTAAAATTCTCTAACCACAAACAAGCATTAGTTTCACTTAATAAATGATATTAGAGGTAAGAAAAACTAAGTAATTCTGGGTGTCTTAGCCCAGAATGAAAGGACAAGTGCTCAAATTCAAATCTGGTTAGGTCCCTAAATCACTTTCTTTTCATGCAGCTAATTAATGACCTTTTCCCTCTCATTTGATCAATCTTCTTGAGCCCTGATAAATGAGTTTTTAATGTAATTCATTCCTATGTATTAATTTATAATACATAATAATCTAGTCACTTATTTTAAAATAAAATGATAATCAAAGGGAGTATTTGAAGAAACAGGAATGTTCTGATTACAATATAAACAAAGAGCCATGTAATATAAACAAAAAACATGTGATATGTCAAATGTGAAACTGAACATTTTGTTCCCTGGCAGTCATGGGATCAATTCCTTATAATTGAGCTCTTTGTCTGAGAAGTTGTTCATATATACTAAGACTTTCCTAATAGCTCTCGGCAAAGAATAATCTTGAGAGTCCAAAGCCTTTCTCTTTTGAAATCAGGGCAAACAAAAATGTAAGACATATATCTGGACCCAGAACTGAGTTATGTCCTCTCCAACCCTTGATACAAGATCAGAAAGAGTCCTTGATAAATGGTTAGGTAATTCATTATTATTTATTGAAGTAAGTTTTCTATTTATCACCAAGAATCCCTTCTACTAATTTAAAGGTCATTTCTGTATCTAATCCTTATCCGGATTTATTCAAATTTCTTCTATATAACAGGATTGTATTACTGTATTGTGAGACTATTTTATGTGACCTGAATGATCAGTATTAGGTTAGGGCAGCTAAATTCCAATTTCTGAAAATGCAGTGAGAAGAAAGTTCCTCAGTCACTTTATTCCATACATAATGTGTAAAAATAAAGCACATATGATACAGAATTCAGTTAGGAGCTTCCACTTTCCTTCTACCTCAGACCCATTGAATCTTTCATTATGTTAATATAATAATCTGTCCTTAGAAACTGAGCAAGGTGTACAAAAAACATATAGCATCTCAAATTACTTAATATTTATCTAGTATACTTTTCCTTTTGTGAGTCCTCATCATGAGGTAGATTGAGAATAGCAAACAAACACAAAAGGAATAAGAAAAGAATAAACCATTAAGCAGCATAAAAGTCAAACAAGCCTCACCTGTTTTATTGTACTTTTATTAGCAAAGGGCATTCAAAATATTTCTTAATCTGTAACCATGTTTTCAATTTTAGATTTCAAATAAAACCTTTTGCAGAGGAGTTTTTAAATGGTTTATAATAGCTATTTCCCTATTAAGGAACATAAATATGTTATAGTGCCATATAAAATTATAATGTGCTTCTCTGGCTATGCTCACATCAGCAAATGTCTAAACACAAAAATATTAAATTATCATAGAAATGTACAGCTAAATTGGTTCCATAAAGCAGTCACCAAGTTATACCAATTGTCAAAAAGAATAAATACCGGCTATACTAACAAAGTTCATAGTAAATTATAAAATGACATAGAACAAAGACTGTCCCTGTTAATAATGAAGATATAGTCTTTTTTCTCTACAACAGGGTGTATAAACAAAGGATAGAAAGCTGTCTTGATTAACACCTATTAATTAAGTTCAGATACTAAAAGAAATTAAACTACAATATTACTACTAATATTAACAACCCTAATATGGAAGTCATGGAGGATTTCAAATTAGTGATGATTGTGT
This sequence comes from Scalopus aquaticus, assembly GCA_004024925.1. Lineage (NCBI taxonomy): Eukaryota > Metazoa > Chordata > Mammalia > Eulipotyphla > Talpidae > Scalopus > Scalopus aquaticus. Next base: position 36,609 of record PVIJ01014390.1, on the reverse strand, counting down.
TAATATTAAATTTTTCAATGAAATGGTTTAAGAACTTAAGAAAATAGTCTCTCATTATGAAAATATGTAGTACCACTATGTAGACTAGGAAACATAAGTCTTCTGAAAGGTACCATGGATATACTTCTTGAAAATATTACAAAACAGCATGTATAGTCAAGTCATCCTGATGTCTAAGAATAAAAAAACACAAAATCATTCCATCTTGCCACACATAAAATTCCAGAAACTCAGATTGACGTATAATTGCCTTGAAAATTGATATATGAATGATGAATTGAATGATAGAATTACAAATTCTGATAGCGGGCAAAAGAAGCTTCAAAATTGCCAAAGGCAGTGCCCAAACTGCTTGCCGGTCACTATCTTGTGTGCAATTGCAAGACTACTCAGACTTAGAAAACAATAACAATGGGATTTACTTAACAAACAAGGAAAAAAACAAAGAATTACTGAAGTCAACATATGGCCGTTTACCTTACTTAAAGCAATGTCCAGTCCTTTAAGTCCCAGAAAAGTAGCAAAGGTGGCATCTTCCCGCCACGGCTGATGTGGAGCTCCTCTTCCAAACAATAGGCCACGTTCCCACAATGGCGTCTTTCTTTTTCTGCGAACGTGCAACAATCAGACTGTAGGCCAGGTTCCAACTCACAAGGACGACACAGAACACAACTGGAGGTGCTACCGGAACTGCCATGGAGCCCCAGTGCAGCACCAGGCCAACAACACTACAAACAGCAACTACAGCGGCCAGGCAGCCCAAAAGACTGCACTCACACATTTCAGGAAGGCACCCCACTTCGGGCCTCTGCCTTCTTCCTTCCGCTGCAGTACAGGCAGAACTGGGAGCAGTTTCCGTCACTCAACTACTTGCAAAGCCTCCAAAGTCACTGGTCCCAAAGTCACTGGTCCCAAAGTCACTAAAGATTACAAAAACACTCAATCTGAAACCCTATATCCCTGGCAGCTCAAAACGTCTGGCGTCTGATTTAAAAACTCTAAATCTTGGCAGTTACATTTTCTGCCCCGATATTTTCTACATCATGGTGATTGCTTCCTCTATTCCTTCAGCATGGCGACTGCCTCTTCCATTCCTACATCATGGCGACCAATTCCTCTGTCCCTTCAGCATGGTGACTGAATTCCCCTTCTCCTTCAGTCCCTTTTATTTCTCATCAGACTCTCCACCTCAAACTGCAGAATTTAGCATTTTCCCTGGGGCTATTCATTCTCATCAGCAAACCCCCTCCAGGGGGCACCACCTTTATTGGACTTTAACTCAGCCCAGTTACAATTCCACCTTCATTTTACTTCTATAACTTCAAATTCTTCAAACTCTCAAGTACATTCCAAACTTTAAATTACTTTCTCAAGTACAAGCTACTTAAATGATATTCAGAATCTTCTCTCGTAATTTCTATGTCATGTGAAAAAATCTCCCAAATTTGTTTAATATAATTTCCTTAAATTAATTTAAAAAGGCCATTAGACAGAGGTGACTTTTAAGTGCTAACAACCTAATTAAGCAACAAAACCTCAGCCTGTAAATTGCTGCCAAGTTTCTAAATCAAAACTAGTAACCAATCACAAACAGCCAACTAGAAAGCATTCAAAAATTTCACTGATTTTCTGCCTCTTTTCTTTATGTAAGTCTCTCCTGGAGATTACCTGGTTGGAATGGCATTTGCTCAAATATACTATGAAACATTTTAGTATGCATCAGTTTATCTTTTAATAGTTCATTGCACAGATTAGTACTGAAGTAGAAACTCAATTTACAGATCTGTGTGTATTTTGAATTTTGATTCACTGTGTTTGGAGAATTGCAAGACATCAAACAATAGTGACTAGGAAGTATTGACAACTATATCCACAAGGAGTGGGATGTCCCTGTGTAACAGGGTGGTCCCCAGGAGAAGGGGAGGTTCCAGGTCCCTGACCCACCCAAGGGAGGGTGGAGCTGAGCAGGGAGAAGAAAGAAGCTAGAGACTGGAGTAGGAAGGAAGAAGGATAGAGAGCCAGAAGGAGATCAGGAGGGGGCCACATGAAGCAGAGACACATGCGAAGAAGCTGCTTTGGGTTCTTGGTCTTGGACAGGTTGAATCAGATGTAGGTGAGTGACCTGTGGGGAGGTTATCAATGGCAGCTTTGATCATAATTTTGATTTTGTTATTTTCCTCCCAGTCTTGTCTGGTTGTTTCTCACCCTTTTCTATGGGTCCCAGCCAGAATGTGCCTTAGACTTGTAGCAGGCTTTTGTGCCTCAGTGGCCCTGAGTTGGGCCAACCTTCTTTGGCTGACATTTACCCATGAGGGGATGGGTAACTTTGGGTGCTTGATTTGGAAACTATATTCTTCCCCTTTTCTGTACTGCACACTAACTGTATTAAAGTTCCTTTTCATTGAAGGTCTTATGCACCAGAGTATGTTCTGTCTTGCTGCAGCAGAAGACAGAACCTATTTAGTATGGGCAGGTTTGGGGTTTCTGGGGTGACTCATCCTATCCTGTAACAGATTTGGTGATCCAGATGGGATGGAGCCTAGTCAGCCCTATGGGAAAGCGTGGCTTCCTCATGGCACTGGCTACCATAATCTCCAGTGTGTTTTTTGTTTTTCTAGTGTGTTTGTTTCAGATATGTGTAGATTTGCTCTTGAAAAAGCGACTTGGACTTTGTGGAAACTCTGCATGTGCAATTTGTAGTCACTTGCTCAGAGGTTTGATTTCACAGAAATTATTCTGTATGGGGGCCTCCCTGGTGGCACAGGGGTTAAAGTGTCAGTGCTATCAAACTGTCTACAGCTACTATGGCATGAGTTCAATCCCTGGCCAGGGAGCTGACCCACATGGCGCAGCAGACCTCTAGTCTCACCTGCTGCTCCCCTCAGCAGTGTATCTCAGTAGATCTGCCTGTTCTGCTCCCCACTCTCTCTGGTGAACCTCTCATGCCCTGCACCTCTGGCCTAGACCCCAGTTCTTGTATGCATAAAAAAATAAAATAAATCCTTAAAAAAAGAGAAATTGTTCTGCATAATACCAGTTTTACTCAAAAGATGGTAGTAAGTTGGACCATGTGGCCAGATCAAAGAAGATATTTGAGGCCACCTGGTGGGCTTCTCTGAAACTCATAAGTTTAAGTTTTTTGTTCTCCTAAGATTTCTCCTTTCTGTTGTGGCATGCTTTTTTTTTTTTAGATTTTTTTTTAATTTATTTATTTATGCATACAAGCTGGGGTACAGTCCAGAGGCGTGGGGCGGCGAGAGGGTTCACCAGAGACAGAGTGGGGAGCAGCACAGGCAGATAGACGGAAATACACTGCTGAGGGGAGCAGCAGGCAGGGCAGGAGAGGTCTGCCCCACCATGGGGGAATCTCCCCAGCAGGGCATCGAACTCCCATTGCCATTGCCGACAGCTCCACAGGGCAGCGTTTAACCGCTGCACCACCGAGGAGGCCTTTTTTTAAGATTTATTTATTTTTGCATACAAGCTGGGGTACAGGCCAGAGGCATGGGGCGGCGAGAGGGCTTATCAGAGACAGAGTGGGGAGCAGAACAGGCAGATCAGCGGAAATACACTGCTGAGGGGAGCAGCAGGTGAGGCAGGAGAGGTCTGCCTGGCCTGTTGTGGCATGCTTTGTTAGCTAAGCTTAAGTTGCTGGGACTTTAGACTTTTGTTTGTGATCTCTGCCGTCTTACAGGTCTAATTAACATTACTAAAGACAGAATGGTGCTTCTGTGATATGTTGCTTTGACTTTGGTTTTGATTTCCACTACTTCCTGACCTCTGCCTGAGAGTATTTTGCAAGCCAACAATGGAGCAACTTTAAATTAACAAATGTATGCCTGGGTACAGGTAAAAGGAATCTTGAGCAGTAATTGGTAATTATTGGTAAATTTAATGGATTTGTTTTTAAGATTTTATTTATTTATGCATACAAGAACTGGTGTGTGTGTGTGGGGCGGGGGGTGGTTAGATAATTCACCAGAGACAGAGTGGGGAGCATAATAGGCAGATCTATTGAGATACACTGCTGAGGGGAGCAGCTGGTAAGACTGGAGAGTTTGCTGTTCCAGGTGGGTCAGCTCCCTGGCCAGGGATTGAACTCATGCCACAGTGGCTAGTGATAGCTTGAGAGCACTGACACTTTAACCGCTACACCACCAGGGAGGCCCCCTTAATGGATTTTTGAAATTACCTTGGGTTTTTCGAGGTCTGGATAAGAAAAATGAGAGATTTTGCCTAAGTCTGAAAAGATTTGCTGCTATGAATTTTTTTTTCTACACAATTTTTGGGAGGGCATGTTTGCCATTTGAATAGTTGATTTGTTTGATTGCTGGTATTAAACAAAATTCTAAGATTCTGCTTCCTACTGAGGAAAGGCACTGAGTGAAAGGCACTCTGTTGCATGAGGTCATCACTGAACTGTTACAGGGCAGAGTGGGGCATCCCAGAACCCCCAAACCTGCCTGCTCTGCCCCCCATCTGCCACATCAAAACAACACATATAAGACCTTTAGTGGAAAGAAACTTTAATACAATTAGTGTGTAATAAACAAAGGACAAAGAATATAGTCTCCAAATCAAGCACCCAGTTATCCATCACATCGTGGGTAAAAGTCCACCCAAACAGGATTGACCCAAAGCAAGGACCAAAAGCCTGCCACAAGTCTAAAGCACCTTTTGGCAGCGAACCATAGAAAAGGGTCAGAAACAGTCAGATAATTCTGGGAAGAAAAAAAAAAAATCAAAATCAAGATCAAAGCTGCCATTGCTAACCTCCCCACGGGTCTCTCACCCACACCTGTTTTAACCAGTCCAGGACCAAGAAGCCAGAGTAGTTTCTTCACATGTCTCTCCGTTCTATGTACCTTCTTTAGGTCACCTTCTGGCTCTCCATACTGCTTCCTTCCTTCTCCAGTCTCTAGTTTCTTTACTTCTCTCCTCAGCTCCACCCTCCATTGTGTGGGGCAGGGGACTTGGAACCTCCCCTTTTCCTGGGGACCACCCTCTTACAGAAACAGGTTTTGAAATCTGTGTTGTTGCTGTTCATCCCTAGTGCGAGGGAGGAGACTGAGAAGGAACAAAGAAGAATGGAGAGCCAGAAGGCGATCAGGAGAAGGCACATGGAGCAGAGAGACTTGAGAAGAAGCTATACTTGCCCTGATTTGGGCCAGCCCTGTTTGGCTGGACATTTACCCACGAGGGGATGAGTAACTTTGGGTGCTTGATTTGGAAACTATATTCTTCACCTTTTTTTTGTACTGCATAATGGTTTTGAGTTGTTTTAGAGTCGATGGATTTGAAAGCAAAGCGGGGTACTTGGGTTCATTTTGGGAAAGGTTTCACCAGAGCCCTCTTCGGCGGCACATGACAAGTTTCTCCACAAGACAGAGACTCAGCTGTACTTAAAGAACAGGTTTATTAGGACAAGGAAGTAAAGGACACTTGTACAGACACAAGTGGACAGAAAGAGCTGCCCCGATGAGGGGGGCAGGTTTGCTAAGAGAGGCCTGCATGGTGCAGGTCACGGGCAGACAGGCAGGCCCCTGTCCTGCAGATGGACAGAGTTGGTAAAGGAAAGCACATGCATAGGCACAGGTGGGCAGAGAAAATGGCTTCCCTGAATTCTTGCACTGATGGCACTGATAGAGAGGCTAATCTTCGAGGATGGTTGTCTGTTTACTGGCTAACTAGAATAGAAAAGAGACCAGAGATTGTACAATGGGCTCAATCTCCATATCTTTGCGCCTAGCCAGCCATCTAGCTCCTACCTATGCTTTGTAATTTAGGAGCTGGCACTTAGGGATTATGCTAATGGATATGTTGATTTCTTCTACCCTTACTTTCTTTTGTGGGTCTAGTTCTAATCTTATATCTCCTCCATCAATTTTATTAAAGTTCCTTTCCTTTGAAGGCCTTATACACTAGAGTACGTTTTATCTTGATGTGGCAGATGACAGAACCTATTTAGAACAGGCAGGTTTGGGCATTCTGGGGCGCCCCTCACTCCATCCTCTAACACCTGGGGCAGAATGTTTGGAATTAGGCTTAAATCAACCTACTTTACTTCTTTTGTCTTACCTGTTAAATAAGTAAACATTGATTTGTAACAGGGCTGAGTCCAAAGTCAGGTAAAGGTAGTGCCCCCTGGAGGGATTTGCTGTTAAGAATGAATAGCCCCAGGTAAACTGCTAAGTTTACATTTGGGGAGGAGTTTCTGATGAGAAATAAGAGGTGACTGAAGAAGAAAGAAGAGTCAGTCGCTATGATGAAGGAGAAGAAGAAGCAGCCGCTATGATGTAGGAATGAAAGAGGCAGTCGCCATGCTGAAGGAATAGAGGAAGGAGTTACCATAATGTATTTAACAAAGAATTGGTAGAAGAATTACTCCAGGCTAGATACAAAATTGATAAATATTCTGTGGGCACTAATCTTTGGGTCACCTATATCATCAGGCAAAAATTATTTATATGACTTATTTGATTTTAATTTAGTAATTAAATTTAATTTTAATTTAATAATTACATGAATTTTTACATTTACATCATTTGAAAATGCTTTAAGATTATCAGCATAACTTCACTAAATCTGTGTTCTTTAACAGCAAAAAGTGAGAATAACTTAGTAAATCCTCCTGATGATCCTTGTGAAGATTTTGTCCCTTTCTAACACTGAGAAAGAATGTGTGTCATTCAACTTCTTGCCTTATTTCTAAATTTTGGCCCTTTTTAAAAAAAGACTTTATTTATTTTTGTGTAGAAGAACTGGGGGTGTAGGCAAGAGGTGTGGGGGTTGAGAGGATTCACCAGCTACAGGGTGGGGAGCAGAACAGGCAGATCTGAAAGACACTGAAATACACTGCTGAGGGGAGCAGTGGCTGAAACAGGAGAGGTCTGCTTTGCCACATGGGTGGAGGATCGAATCCAGGCTGTCAGGGTGGTGGCTGAGCTGAGACTTTAACCCCAGAGCCACCAGGGAGGCCTTTAAATTTGGGATAATTTTTCTAACAATGACATTAACAATTGGCATATAACTCAAATAGTGGAAAAAATTGGTAACTACAGGTTGCTATGAGAACATTTTCACATAGTTTATTTTTCCTAAATAGGAAAACAAAAGATTAAAATATTAATCCATAGATATATGGACTGACTGAGAATCAAAAGCTGCATCCATTTTGCTTTGAGATATATTCCCAATGAAATGAGCACAGAAAATTTGTCAATAAAACTTTAGTTTTTATCTGCATACAGAATTTTTTTTAAATGTGTACTATGTTGATGAACATAAGACTTGCAAACATTAAAATGAGATTAAATTATGAGTATCTGTTGGGAAAGTAGAACATAAATACAAGTTAAAATATAAAACACAAGCATATAATTTTTATACTATTTCAGCAGAACTTGTTTGTGTAATTTTTAAAAGGATATTGTAGCATTTGCAGATATAAAAATACTTTAACTTGAATTTTATTACTTACAAATTTTTATAATAAATTATTGATATATTTTTTAAAATAATAACACATTTTATTTTTGTGTATTTTTATTTATTTTTCTAACACTTGTTTATTTTTTGTAATATAGGATTTCTTCCTGTAGATGTGGTCACCACAGATAGTGGTATATATACACAATGGCATATTACTCAGTGAGCAAAAAAGATAAACTCATCTCAATTGTAGAAACATGGACTGAGATAGCATTATTCTAAGTGAAGTGAGCCAGAAGGAGCAAGAATACAAGAGGGTTTCACTTATATGTGGAATCTAGAGAAACCAAACAAAAGGTCAAAGATAATATATTTTAGTTGTAGTTGTAACCATTGTATCATTTGCTAGTAAGTAAAACTAAAAATTTAAAGTGTTAGAGTGCAATTTAAAAATGTACCAAGAACTGCGGCTTTAAATTAAGTATGGGTTTAGGATACACATGACCTAAATTGTTTAAACATTGCTAACAAAATTTAGGCAATTAAAAAAATTCTGAATGGGCCTCCCTGGTGGCACAACGTGTTAAGCGCAGCCCTATGAAGCTAATCCAGAGCCACTGCAGCACGAGTTCAATACCTGGCCAGGGAGATTCCCACGTGGCGCAGCAGACCTCTCTTGCCTTGCCCACTGCTCCCCTCAGCAGTGTATTTCAGTTGATCTGTCTGTTTTGCTCTCCACTCTTTCTCTGGTGAATCCTCTTACCACCCCACACCTCTGGCCTACACCCCAGCTTGTATGCATAAATAAATCAATCTTAAAAAAAAAGATATGATGAAAAGTATTTTCTAAAAAGTTGATTTTGATGACTATCAACAATCTGTCAGTGGAATTACAAAACCTACTTGACAGAACACAGAAAGCATCGTACTCTAACAGGGTACAACAGGCAAATGTGTGAGTGTGTGTGTATGTCCCATTTCAGTTTTTAGTTCTAACAAAGTTATGTGATCAATTTTGCTTGAAATATTTTGATAGTATTTTTATAATTCTATTATTCATTAGTATGATTTAATTATATTTCATTGTATTGCTATTTACATTATGTTTAAAGAAAATTTGATGGAACTACATAACAATAAACATAAAACAACCACACAATGTCCCCTGTGACTTTACCTGTGATTCTCATTGGTGTTCCCCAATTTCTAAAATCCCCAATTAATACAAGTTTACCATGCTTCACAAATTCACAGACATGTGAGATTTGTGCTTGAAGTTTACAGAAAATTATAATATTGATTATCCAGTGTCTTAGTGTTTTAAAAGAAGGAGGTTAGTAAGGTGAACTATAAATAGAAATTTGCAGTTAGAAATTGAAACAAAACAGAATTCTTACTACTTAAAATAAACAGAAAAATTCAGAAAACATAGAAGTCTGAAACTAGTGGCAGAATGTCAGCCAATAAAAACCTGAAAAGCATTACTTGATTGCACTGTATTTGGGTGTTCATTACGATGACCTGAAGTCACCATAAAAGCTCAAATTATACTCATAGTTCTCTGCTGAAACTGGTTAATCATTATAAATCCTGCTATAAAAAATAATCAAAAGAATTACGTTAAAAAATGCCTCTTGCTGAAAGGTTTAAACTTTTATTAGCTGGAAAATTTGCTATTTTGATATACTACATTGCCCAATAATATCAGACCAAGCAGACATTATTGTACCGAATCCAGGATACATAGAGCTCATTACACTTAAAATATGTGAATGGACATTTTCATTTCAAATTAATTTAAAGAAAACTGCAAGTTTCAGGAGCTTTCTAGTATTGTTTGCCAAGAAGAAGAGTGTTTGACATTTATTGCATAAGATAATTTTACTAGCAAAGATGCTCATTTTCTGAGATACAATTTCTATTTTTTGCCTCCCCCCTCCCTCTTCTATACAGTTTCTAAATTAATCCATTTAATGTGAAATAAAGTATAATTTACATATATAATGGATATTACAGTGTAAGTGTAAGATAACATCATCAAACTATTTGGGGTAGTACAATCAAGAATGGATATTACAGATATCACTTATTTTTATGCATATGACAGCATACATTAGAAGTTTTTATATATCAGTAAGATAGAATTGAAAAAAAATCTTGCATTTACTTTTTATCATTTATGTCTGATTTATGTTTGAGATAACCTACTTAAACACAGCAATTTAACCAGTAAATCAATTACACCTTTAAAACTTGTCATCAGTTATATAGAAATGAATATATAAAATTAATCTACAGGACATAAAACAGGATTTACATCAGAGATCGCTCAATTTTCATTTTTCTTTAGTTAATATTAAAGTTATATTACTTTTTAGATATTCTATATGCAGACTGAAGAACAAATTGGGTGAAGTTGGGAAATGCATTATATCAAAAGAAAATTAAATGTAAAGTAAATAATAAGTATTTTAACTCTAACCACATAAAATATTTTGAATAGAATTCCGAATAGGATGGAGCTGTTACAAATTTGAAGTAGTTCCTAACAGACAAAACAGGAAGTAGAAACAAAATGCCCATTAAGTAAAACCGATCATGCTACCAAGATACATCAGAAAAATCTAATACATCACAATCTTTATAAAAGGAAACAAAATTCAGTCTTTTGGGAAAAACATCTTTGCCCACATATTTAACATGAATATGATAATATATGTTCACATGCTTCCTTTAACATCTCTGCTGGAAGACCACAGCATAGACACATTTGTCAAATCAGTTCTAAAAGTGGTCAACAAGGCTAGTTACAGCACTATTTAAGTAACTGAGAATGGTGCTTACACGGTCCATGTTTTAGCAAGCCCTTCAAAATAACTGTTCCTTGCAATAAATCTTCAGATAAGAACTCAGCAGCACACATTTCAGAGTTACTGATATATAATCTGATAAACAGCTATGGCAATATGATGAAGACTGAAGTCAGGTCCATGTACTTTTACAATTAATGAAGCAGCATACACACAATTTGGTCATAGTGGAAATGAAAGACAAAATAAGAATTTATATATGGGAATAAGAAATTCTTGAAGAATGTAGTCTCTGGAGTTCTATGGCATAAATCATGACAATAGTGAACAAAGCAGAGCTAAACAGTGTTCACAGTTTGCAAAGGAAACGTAATTGATTTTATGCCATAGCAATAATCAACCTCATTAAATCCTAATGTATACATTTGAAACAAATTAATTTTCTTTGATTCATTCACTAAAATAATTGTTAATATAACTAGGAAATCGATGAGTTATTTTCCTATGAAACAAGTTAGCAATGATATTATTAATTGTTGGAAAATGTCTGCTAAAAATGTTCCTAATTTTGTTTTGAAAATAACAGTCTGAAAGCATTCTTTTCTATTTCCTAGTAGTATCACTTTATTTAAAAAATCATTCCTACTTCAAAAAATTCAAATGACGTCATCAGATTTCCTATTATTTCTAGTATAAAAAAGCAACTAGTTTATTCAAGATGTCATGAAATAATTATTGAAAACTTTGTACAGTAAAACTGAAGTAATATAAATCTACAGCTAAGAAATCTTTCAGAATGTATTTCCTGCCAAGATTACAGCCTTTTTTTTTTTTGTATTTGGTTTAGTTTTTTAGGACTAATAACCAATCAGTATGTAAGGAATAAGTCCAAGTTGGCTTATTTACAAATTGTATCATTAAAGCAAAGACCAAGTAGATATATCTATAAGTTCCTATATTCAATAAGAACTATATTCAATATGAATTTATTATTAAATTTTTAGAAAAGGAAATAAATGTGAGAGGTCTTAGATGTTATCAAAAGTTTTTTTTTTTCCATACATGCTGTATCTCATGCATAACCTTAGTGTAAAAATGCTCATTACGATTGCCCTGAAGAGCTTTCTATAAGAAATAGCAAACAAAAACAGATAATTTCAATTTAGTCTATGACACCACAGCATAAAATATAAATAAGAATAGGCTTTACATTTTGTACCATATGGTGCATTCCATATTAACAGATTTTGAATAAATGTGATGAATTATAATTCTCATTTAGATTAAAACAATGCATTTTTTTAATATCGTGAAGTCTTATTAGTTTGCATCTAGATTCTGACTTTACTACTTTTGTGAATCTAACAAATCCCTAGGAAATAATGAAAATGATAACAAGGTTGTTGTGAAGAATACTTGAACGAGTACAAGTAAATCCCTTAGTGCAACGAGCAGCAAATGGTGAATGCAAAATTTGTGTTATGCTCTTTTTTTCTATTTGTTGTTGCTGCTCTTATAGCTTTTATTATCTGTTCCTATTGGAATAAACCAAAATTAGATCCTTTCCTTTGCTCCAATATTCAAGTATTACTGGTAAGACTTCTTTGATTACTATATTAACACTTATATGTTAAGTTCTATACTTCTGTGTGCATTTGCTCAAAGAATCTACAGAGAATTTGAATTAAAAAGAACGAACTCCACCTCCTCCATACCTTCAAGTTCTTAAGAAACTGCACAAAAGTAAACAAGAACTGCTATAAGCTAGGTCTGTTAACATGCAAATTTGTCATCCTTTCTTTACATGAAAAGTCATGTCTGAAAGAACGCCGACATTGTGTCTCAGATGAACAAGCAAATAATGATGGAAGAGAAGGTACAAAAATATTTGGATGTTTATTTATGAAAATAAAATTCTTAAGGTCTTAATTATGTTTCACAAGCTGGATGCATTAGTTTTTTTCTATTGACATTTTTTGGGATGTAAGGGGTATTTGATATTACTAAGTCACTTATGGGAAAGCACTTTACTGTTTTTCTAGTTCTTTATTTTCATAGCCTCAAATTCATGAGAATTTGGGGAATGGAGGTAATAAAATCCTCATTCTTTTGATAATTTATGGCATTTTTACCTCTGATAAATTTATTTTAGTGTTATTTATATAACATCAAAATAAAGATAAGAGTTTTAATTTATTCTTTCCAGGATAAAGTATAAGGTGATTATGAAGCACTGTACAGCTCAATAAGGTTGAATAAAACTATTTTCATTACCATTTTCCTCAGGTTACTAACACATCAGGAACAAATCAATACCTTAATTCAATTTCATCTGCTATTTCACACAAGCCAAATGCTTACACAAATGCTTATATTTTTCATTAACAAAACCAAAAGAAACTAGTTATCTAACATCTTATTTGCTTATTTGGAAAAGTAATCATAGTGTTGTCTCTTGTCAAAGAATTGTCATGAAAGATTCACAGCAATAGGCTTTCCTTTCCAAGGCTACCTTTCAGAGAAGTACCAAATAACATTTTTCAGTGCTCAGTATTATCGATGTCATTATGTGATTTGAGGATCTTTCTGTTTATTAGCTTTCACCTCAAAAATTTGCATTTATATTATAAAATATATTTATTAATTATGTGACTTCTTAAACATGCAATTTTACATAAAGAGAATACTCAAATATTGCCATCAAATTAAACATGACACAAGTGGACGAAATATAATGCAAGTTTTGTATAACTACGTTATTATTAAAGGATATTTATCCAAAATCTTCTTGATATACTCTGAAGCTCTATTGGTAAATTCAATTGGTATTAAATATTTTCTTAAACAAGGAATTTTCTGGCAAAATGTTAAAACCATTTGATTTAAAATTAATATTGAGTAAATTAAAATTAATAAAACTCATTTTAAGAGTCCTTAATTTTAACTTAAGAGACGCTTTTACTTTTTATATTTAATCACCAATCAATGCTATTACCTAATGGTACATATCACTCTTCCTCTAGTACTAGTCACCTGGTCAGCTATATAGATTACATATATATTTGTCATCCTCAGTAATATACTAACATTCAATTCCTTAAAATCTCTGTGTTTCTCTTCTTGCTTCCATCTCTTTGTCTTTTGTCTGTCTACACACACACACACACACAGCTTTAAAATAATTCTTTGTGGAAACTTAAAAGTCCATTACTCCATCCACTGACTGACTTCTGTATGTCTGGCACTAAACATAGAGTAATGAATATGACAGAAATATCTGTTCTCTGAAATCTAATGGGGGGGGGCACAAATAACATAAAATAAAATAAAATAATTTTTAAGGAAGTAATGAGTGATATTATGAAATGCTCCTCTGTAGAAAGAATTCCCCCAAATTGTAATTCAGTGACAAAATAGTGAGAATAACCCTACAATTTAGAACATAAATTCCCTCATTGAGCACTTGAAAATTTCTAGTTAGCAGTATATGTTGGCCTACATGTATTTTCATTGTTAAGCTACTACTTGCTTTTTGCATTTTACCGTATCACTACCATTCTGCTAAGTGTTTTCCTACAATAATAAATTACTGTTCAGTGTTAAACAACAAAATGAGAATCAGGTTGTGACTGGAAAAGAACAAGGTATAAAGAGTAAATGGGGAAGGAATTAGAGAGTCAAATCATCTACAAAGACAAAAAAGAACCAGGAATGATGACCGAGATCTCAACCGAAAAAAAAAAAAAATTAAGTATTATTTTGCTTATATATCACTTGCTTAATTATGCAAATATTTTCAGATAACATATTTATAATCTTCAATTAAAGTTTTTCATAGATATGTCAGCAGAATGAGTTTTAGATCTCATAAAGTGATTGACATTACAAATTTTGTCACATATAAAGTTTGATATATTTAATTCTTTTAAGCTTGTGGTTACCATCATGGAGTATATTTTAAGATTTTTGATCTGAAGAATCTTATAGTCTTGTATGTACAGCAACTAGTTAACAGAGTAGAATTTAGAGAAACAATTGTCGTTTGATGAATTTATTTGTATGTGAGCAGTACGGCCCCCAAGGGTGAGGTATAGTGTCTGGATGTAAGTTTGGAAGAATTGGAGATGAATAGGGAAACAAGGCCAAAATGTTCATGCAAGAAAAGGAAAATTCTAAACTAAAGAAATCTCAAAATACAGAATCAACAATGCAATAAAAACTGTCTCTGGTGAGTCCTCTCACCCCCCCCCCCACACCTCTGGCCTACGCTCTAGTTCTTGTAAGCATAAATCTTAAAAACAAAAAGAAAGTTCAGCAAATAGTCATTTGCACAAATAATGTCCTTTTCTAAGTGATGAAATGTCCTGTGTTTTTATTGAGGACTATTCCAAGTGAGCTGACAAGCTAAATGAAAATGATACAAGTTTCTTAACACTTGTACTATATACCAAAAAAAAAAAAAAAAAGTATTTAAGGAATCTAATTTAAAAATAACAAGTCGCTTTGGGAATGCTGATAGTAGCAAATTAAAACATTCCATTTTCAAACTGTACTCTAGCTATCTAGCTATGTAATAGTCTTTATTGACTTAATCTTAAAATATATAGCACTATTTTTAAAGGAATATTTTTAATCAGCTTAGTTTTCCAGCTTTATTATGTTGTCTCTAGACCAATAATACTCATGTGTATTTAGGTTTTTACCATTTCATCCTATTAATAGTAATGCATTTTATTTTATTATATATAATAAAACACAGCTTTTTGTGTGTTGTTAACATAGCTGATCTTTGCTCAAACATAGGAAAGTTTCCTTAAATTCTCAAATTATGGATAGATAACCCCCTAAAAATTTGTTCAGGAATTTAACTAAGGTCTCAAAGCTAGTAAATGGGAGAAAAAAAAAATGAAAAAGGAAATTTCTAGGGCTATTGTTAGCATAATTACACTACCTCTATGTATAGAATTTAAACACATTAAACTCGTTTTCTACACCAATTGGCTAGTTCACTGCTGCAACAAAAAGTATCAGTTTGGGAACTGTCAACACATTGACCATATCATTTTTCACTGTCCATGATAGTCATCCTGTCCTTAATTCTTTCCTTATTCATCACAGGATCTTACTGCTCACACTCTCAACTGTTGTAGTGCTGGTGCTCTCTACACTTGGTTTTCCTTTTTGTAAGCAAACAAACTACTATACTTCCCATTGGCCTTGGGATTGAGCTAGACTTGAGAACTGTCTGGTCATTGGACTACAAACAACAATGGTGTGTATAATTTCCCTGATGAAGCATTTCATTATCATTGTGGGAAGCCCAAGATAGTTTGTTTTCCCTGCTGGTTGACAGAGAAGACCATATGGCCAGATGGTACTGCCAAAGCTCTATTATATGAGGTATTCAAATGATTATTCAAAGTAGTCCCTTATTCGCATGTGTGAAACACACAACATGACTGAGAATTTACTATCTCGTGTTAAGTCTGAGATTTTGGAAATGTTGGAATCTGCTTCATAATCTGGGCAGTCTTAGCACAGCTCTCTTATAGATAACTCCCCTTTTGGATCTCACATGGCAAACCTTTTTCTGTCTACTCTGATTCCATGCAGCCCAGCCTTGGATGAAGTTTAAAGAAACACGGAAAGAGAATGACAAAAATCTTTAATCCAGAGGTGGTTCACTAAAGTTTCTATGATGGGCTTCTAGAATGACAGGATCATAAAATAGAAGGAATTTCTGTCATATTGGGGGCAGGGGGAAGGGGCAGAATACAAAAGCTTTCTTCAGCTGAGGGCAGTAAAGTGAAACTTGTTAACTTTTGTGAAACATACAATAATTTTCCCAGCAGGGTCTCAAGTTGCTATAAACATTTCATGGCCTATGACATCTGAGGATGTTTAAGAATATTATCTGCCCGTGAGAGGTCTACTCACTCCTTATAATTCCTCTGTTCCTTCAGTTGTACTGTAAGTTTTCTAGAATAAAACCTTCAAGTATGTTTCCCTTATTTATATATATGACACATTCTGATCTCTTAATGTCTCAAACATTTTGTTTTAATTGTGAATGCCAAATAAATCAATGAATTCGAAAAATAAATGGGAGTATTATAACTAAAATATTATAATAATCCTACATATATGAAAGTGCTTTATATTCACATTTAAAAGTTTTCTTTGCAGCCTAAATTGTGCATCAGTAGGTACAATCAAAAGTGAAATATAATTTTCCTATTGTATTGCCTTAGAAAAGTTTTATAGATATTGTAGTATTTAACAAGCTTCTTCTCACTACATACCCATTTCTCTTTTAGTTTAAGTTATTCAAGTAAAATTAAACTTAACATGAATTGTTATTTACTTTCTTTTATGGTATATATTTACATTTATAATTACACAAATATCTGATTTTTACTTTACAGCTTTTAGTTCCAAAAAAACATAAACTGATAAGATTGTTAAGTTACAGCGGCAAAGACAATTGTTTATAAAAATATATATCTGGATCATATTTTTTTATTTTTAGGTTATTTATTCTATCAGCATCACTATTATTTTGACTAGGTGATTCCTAGTATCTCCTCCATATGGAAAAGCACTGCTATCTTAGTAATATAAAATCAAATTTTGTATGTTGCCTTTGGATACTTAATATAGGAAAATTTATACATGATAAAAAGAGAACCAGTGAGACAGTACCATAAGATAGTAAATATATATCAAACTATACCAAGAATAATGTACAGCAATAAGATGTATTTCTCATCCTTTGTCTTTTTTTTTCTACCTCATTTTATTTATTTATTTTTAACCTGGGTCTAAAGTGGTTACAGATTGCAAACGCTTTGATTTAAATTGTTTGCTCTCAGATGAAAGGATAAAACACCCTATTCTATTGACAATTTACAGCATGGGCTTTTTAAGATATCTAAATCTGCATTTCATATATATGAAATTTAGAATAGTAATTTAGTTTTTTCAATATAGCTTATAGTGCTTAGATAAAAAGTTTATATTTTAATAGCTCAACTAAACATGAATAGACAAAAAATGAAAACAATAAATCTTTTTGATCACTTAATTATATTAATTCATCAAATATCCAGTTTAATTAAAAATAATCAGATTACTAATGCTAGCAATATGTATTTCATGTTTTTATAATAAGTAAATGAACAATCAAGAGACAAATTGAGTAATATTATGGTTAAATGGAATTTAACACAAAAATATTATAAAATTCACAAATAGCATAAACAAAGTTGTGGTATTACTACCATGTTTAATGTTCCACAATACACACAAATTGATATTACCAACATTTTATGGTAGACAAACTTAATTCTAATTTTAACTATTCAGTAGTAAATGAAGACAAACTATAGTGAAGACAGCTCCTTAATGATCAGTGATTATCAAAGAGGCTTCAATTTATTTCCAGATAACAGAATTATAAACCATCATTATATTGTATAATAATACATTAGAAAGAAAGAAAAAAATGTTAGAAAATCTGGTACAATGACTAAATCTAATTGAATACCCAAGATAATTCTAAACCTGAAAATTTCTTCAAAGAAACCAGCAATCTGAAACCCAGATGTTAAGGTATATGATTCAAGTTTATTGAGTGCCTAAGGCTCTGTGCTAAGAACTTTCCCGTTTTTATCATTTAATCAGTCTACCTTTAAAAGAGGCCATTACTTTCATTTACAGAGTATTTAACCAACCAAGAATCTGGAACACTGAAACTTTCCCTGGTTTATAGGAACACTGAAACTTTCCCTGGTTTATAGGAACATTGAAACTTTCCCTGGTTTATAGGAAGAGCCAAAGCTGACACCTAGGCCTGAAAGAACTAAATCTTTCCTTGAGGGCTGCTTGGCTATCTACATGCAGATGTTCACACACCAATGAACACTTGTGGATGCCAGACATATTCACATAGTCCCCCAATTTTTTTGAGATATAGTAGAGGTGGTCAGTGTGCTGAGGGGAATAGAAATTAAACCAATGCAACAAAACAAGTGTAACTACAAGATACTTTGTGGATAATTAAAAGTACCATAACTGTCCTATGATTTCTGGTTAATTCTATGTGCTAAAAACAAAATTCAACCTAATATTTCTTAAGTTCTTACTGGTTTTATTCAATAATTCATGAAACTAGCATCCAATCTTGCAAATGACAACCCAATCTGGTAAATAGTAAATTTCTAAATAAATAAACAGTAAGTAAATTGTAAGTAATAATAATAATAGTAGTATAATAATAATAATAGTAAGTAAATCTAAGTAAATAGTAGATTTCTAAAGAGCTACACAAAATGAAATGTATAGCAGTAACAAGAAAATAATTCTAAGCAAAAAAGTAGTTTGGTTATGGGGCACGTTTCTTCAGAGGATAGTAGGAGTTTGTTGGGCAGATCACCTGACTATGCTGATCAGGTGATTCCTGATTGACTTAAGACTCCATTTCTGGGATGTCTTAAAGTAATTAAGTTTAGTTATATATCGGTCGGGTGGGACTCACTGCACCAAAGTGAATCCATTTTGACCATTATCCATTTTGTTTTTAATACAAGGAATCATTACATTTGAATCTCAGCTTTCTTGGAAAGAAATCTATTAGCATTGCTAATAGATTAGCAATGTGATTAGCAAAGTTATTAGCAAAGTTAGCAATGTGAAGCAATTTAATATATTCCTAAGAATATTAGCATTCAGGGATCTGAATGTTTTCATGAAGCTTCCTCTGTCACTGATAGATAATATTAATGATTGTAATTTATTATATGTCCTTAAATTTGCTCTTTAAATTTGTAGGGGAGAAAAAATAGTTTTTCCTTCTATACTTCTAAGGTCTTGACTGGGCACCCTGTAACTAGAGCTGTATAAGCATGAGAAAAACATAAATTTATTTAATATAAGCTTTATGTGACACAGGAAACTTCATAATGAAATAGAAGCCATCAAATCAGTTAAACGAGCAATTTCATGCTAGCTTTGATGAAAAATGGAAAGATGGAAAAATGTGATAAGACAAAGGGGTATGAGCTAAATGTAGTAAATGGGGAAATTTAGCAGGTCCTGATCATTCAGAATAATGAATTATTCTTTTCATTGTTATAGATTTTTAGATAAAATGAACACTAAATTAATAGAACAAAATAAAAGCTCATAGCTGACAGAGTTAAAACAAAACATACTAAAATCACCTTTGTTATGCTGAAGGATTTGCAGCATATATTGTTCAGATCATGAAAACCAGTCGATTTCAAATAAGAACACATTATCTCATGTTTTTATCAACTGAAATGTTGTAAACCCCCCCCAGATGCATATGTATTTGACACTGATAATAAGAAATGCCCAATTGTCCTCATCAATAAATTTAGCTTTGTAATACAATTCCCTTTCCAGAGTGAAATCATTTTTTTCCATAATTGTTGTTATAGGAAATTTATTTTTATTTATTAATGAAGTACCATTGTTTTACAGCACTGTTAACACTGGATTGTCAGAAAAGTCATGATGCAATTTTGCATACAAAACAGAAGAAATGCATTATGACTTTTCAGACAACCCAATATTAAGACAAGATAAAACTGCTGTCTTAGGTGTGGTCATTATTGTTCTCTCATCACCAAGCACCCATAGTCCTCCATCATAATCTTTTATGCTCTCCTCCTCTCTCTCTCTCCCTGCCACCTCTTGGATGCCATAGAGATTCATGTTTAATTTTCAAAGATTGGTTGTATAGCTTGTCTTTGACCCTCTGTTGGTTCCTCTATATACCACATGTATATTGGAAATTTCTTTCTGGAGATTCAGAGTCATTCTCCAAACTCCAAGCTCTAGTTAACTGAACCATTGCCTACCCAACAAAAACATTTAAATATGAACAGAGTTCAAGGGACATTATATTTAAGGATTAAGACTTCAAAAAGTTCTACTGTTCTGAAATTGTGTTTTCTTGACCAGTGAGTCATGAGTCAGTTATTTTAGATTTAGTCACACATAAACCCCACACACCCATATATGCATGCTTACAACAGAGAAAGATGACTTATAATATTCGATTATAAAAAAATTCCTCTGTGAAAGAAAACATTGCCATTTATTGAATGCATGTATCAAGTAAGCTATAGGAAAAGATAATCCAAATAGGAAGAACGGTGTTTGTCAGAAACCCAAGTGACATATGAAACTTATATTGATATATTTTTTTAAAGATTTATTTTTTATTTATACATACAAGCTGAGGTACAGGCCAGAGGTGTGGGGTGGCGAGAGGGTTCACCAGAGACAGAGCGGGTAGCAGAACAGGCAGATCAGAAATACACTGCTGAGGGGAGCAGCGGGCAAGGCAGGAGAGGTCTGCCGCACCATGTGGGATTCTCCCTGGCCGGGCGTCGAACTCGCGTCGCCGCTGCCGACAGCTCCACAGCGCAGCGCTTAACCACTGCGCCACCGGGGAGGCCCTATATTGATATTTTTGATGAGACACTAATAAAGAATAATGAAAGTTAATTAATCTACAGAGGAGTTCATATTGTTCCAGTTATTAATACATAAGTGCTTGATATATTCTAGGAACATTCCTTGAGATTTCAAGGTATGAATGAAAGCAAATTAACAAAAAAGTTCAATTTAGGATAATTTTTTCTTGATGGTTCAACATCCGATTTAATCTGGGACTGATTTTGAAGTCTCACTTTTATCCTTCTACAAACCAGAAATTCTCAGTGTTTGTAATAATTGAGATTGACATTCAAAGATAACACTTCTTTAATCAATAATGCATTCTAAGGCCTCCCCGGTGGCACAATGGGTTAAGTCTCAGTTTATGAAACTATCTGCAGCCACTGCAGCAGGAGTTTGATCCCCGGCCAGGGCGATTCCCACAGGGCTCAGCTGACCTTTCCTGCCTCGACAACTGCTCCCCTCAGCAGTGTACTTCTAGTGATCTGCTTGTTCTGCTTCCCGCTCTGTTTCTGGCGAATCCTCTCACCACCCCACAGCTCTGGCCTACACCCCAGTTCTTGTATGCATAAATAAATAAATATTTTTTAAAAATAATGCATTCTAACCCACAAAACAGTGGTTTGTCAATAAAATTGATATATTCAAAATTTATTAATTCAATTGTTTACGTTGCATTTCTTACCATTTATTGGATAAGATTTAACAGTACTTTTGCTTGATTTAACATTTTTGAACTCATTTATATTTTCTTAAATCTAGAACAAAGTCATTTATAATATTAAGGGTCAAGAGATGAAGATTTCTTTGTAGTTCACATCTACATACACACTGCTCTGTTTTCTCATTTGTGGTAACCTCTTCGAATTAAAAAAAAATTCGCCAAAAAAGGTCAACTTTCATAAATGTTCAGAAGAAAGTCTCTTCAATATTTACTAGATAGTCTGATATTAAATTCTTAAAAATGTGGCATATATATATATTTACTTTTCAACATATTTAACATTTATAAAAATAATCTTGAAGACAAGGCAACATAAAATCATACATATTTTCTATTTGAATTCTGCATAGAACATAATGACTTAAAATGTCTTCAATGAACCTTTTTTTATAAATAGTATTCAGCATTAAAATACTGAATTCAAACATGGGCATAGCGTTGCTCACCTCACTGCCAGTCTATTCTATTTATGTCTCTTGAACCAGTAGGCACACAGGTATTTTGAGAAATAAAAAACGGAAATGTTAAAATGAAAAGCAAAAGATAAGCTTGCCTCAAGTCTTTGAAACATGTGGTGCTTTCCCAAGGCTAGGCTGGCGTGGAAGGAGAAAGAAGGGGGTGTGGACATCACAATAACCACTTCCAATTCTTAGCAGCATGCCCAGACTTCTAAGCTGAAGTCTTGCAAACATTTCAGAATAGAATGCATTTATTTTTACACAAGTCAGCAGTTCATAACAACATATCCACCTATTCATACTCTTTCGACTGCATCTAAATTATTGATGAGTTAGTTTACTAATTTGCTGACAGCAAAGCTTTTTTTGGTCCTAGGCTACTAGTATGCAAATGATCAACTTTTCTTTTTTGAGAATTGATGCTTTTTAAAATTGCTTCTGATGTTTCATCAATAGACAATTTTAAAATAAAAGAGTAAGATGGGGTAAGAGGAAAATTAATTCACAAAAGTTATGTGGGCTATATCACATAGCCAGATAAATTTTCACCAAGAGAGCTGGAAGTTACAGGTTCATTTCTGGGTAAAATGTTAGAAAGCATTATTGGAAAATAAGAGTCAATGTTTTATTTTTAAATGATGGAATGTTTTTTTTAGAAATAGCTTATGTAATGGAGTTCATTTGAGGAAATCATAAAATTAATATTTTTCTAAATGCATTATCTTAAAAAGGCAAACTGTATGTTAATTCTTTTGCTCAGTTAAGTTAAACTTCTTTATATATGTTAAACTTCTTCTATATGCAGTTACAGATTTCTTTCTGCTGGTATGTATGTGCAGTTTCAATTTTCATGTCACATTTTCAATAAATACATAGCAACACAGACAACGACTTTTGGCAATTTTTCATAAATTACCCATTAGAGGGTTTTTTTTTTTTATTGTTGTGTTAGTTTTGAAACCTACCAGTGATCGCCCAGGAATATACAGTGAAATAGTTATATATAATCTCCAACCAGAACTTGTCATAATATTATTTTCAGTGTCAGAGACAATTTACCACATCTAGTGGAGGGAATCAGAGACGAATTGAACTACACATTTTCAATTACTCACTTTTGTTTGTTAGAGTACATGACCTGGTATATAAAGAAGTAATGAGAGTATTTACTTTTCTTTCTGACTGATTTGAAGTAAAGCATATTAAGTAATTTAGTACATGCATTTGAAGTTATGAAATTTGAAATCAATTATGTTATTTATAAAATGTTTGTATACATGTGGATAATTCTAAAACCGAATTCATGATGTCTGATTTTTTTAAAGTGCAGGATGTTTATATCACTTGCACTTTCAAAAGCATAAACCTCTTTTGGTGAAAAATGACCACAAGCATATGGCCTTGATTTTTTTCCCTTAGCCTAAAATAGAGAAACTGAAAATTAGGTTCAATCTAAAAGAACTATTAGCTTTTTGGTTCATGGCTGTTCAAAAAGTGTATGAATTTTAAGATAGTAAGAAATACATTTATATAGGTAATTTCATGGAAAGGGAATTGGTTAATTCAATGTTTCCATTATAGTATATCATCACTAGGATAAATAATAAAATGCATGTGTCGCTTATAGAAACGTCAGACTATTGACAAATAGGGAATAACCAATAGAGTTGAAGATAGAAATATTCAATGGCTTATTTTCCATGGAGCAAAATTACAATATCTTTTTTTTTTAAAAACTGTGTTACTCTCTTAAAAAAAATATATTTACTTTATTTATTTATTTATTCTGACAAGAGCTGGGGCGTAGGCCAGAGGTACGGGGGTGAGAGGATTCACCAGATACAAAGTTGGGAGCAAAAAAGGCATATTAACTGAAATATACTGCTGAGGGGACCAGTGGACAAGACAGGAGAGGTTTGCTGCACCATGTGGTTAGCTCCCTAGCCAGGGGTTGAACTTGTGCTGCCAATAGCTTCACAGAGCTGAGACTCAAGCCCATGGCACCAGGGAGGCCCTAAAGTCTGTTTTTTGATGTAAACATTGAATGGTAGTTCTGATTATTAGGATAAACTATATGAAATTCTTACTTTACAATAATTACTGAACAAGCACTATCTACGAAAAAACAGGTAAAATGATAATTTTTTGTTTATTTTGTTTTCTTTAAAGTTAGAAGACAATAGGGGCCTCCCTGGTGCTACAACGGGATAAGTCTCAACCTATGAAGCTATCCACAGCCACTGCAGCATGAGTTCGATCCTAGGCCAGAGAGAGTCCCACATGGCACGCAGACCTCTCCTGCCTCACCCGCAGCTCCCCTCAGCAGTCGATCTGCCTGTTCTGCTCCCCGCTCTGTCTCTGGTGAATCCTCTCACCAGTCCACACCTCTAACCTATACCCCAGTTCTTGTATGCATGAATAAATAAATCTAAAAAAAAAAGTTAGAATACAATATATGAAAGAACTTGTTGAGTCTAGTTTAAGATAGATATCTGGAAATGTCAATTTCCAGTTACTTTTCAGACTATTAAGATTTATTCTTAGGCTACTGCTACCCAACATCTTTGTCTGCAAGGAAATCATATGTTTAGTTAAATTCAGATACACACAGCAAAGTGATTAATGTGGGGGATTAGTAGCCTTTCCTCCAGTACACAGACAACTGGATTTTGTTACTTGCTTTACAGATTTTTTTTTCCTCAACTGTGATTGGAATTTAAAAAGTGGTCTCATTTGACTGATGGTATAAGAGACATTTAGCACATTGTCAACTTTTTATAGATTCAACCTAAAATTTTAACTTTATCTCAGTGATGTAAGACTCATTATTTGCTTCAAAACAGAACTTTAAATACGAGGAAGGATAAGCATATTTTGGGGGGCTTAGAGGCTCTCTTAGAGGTGATATGCTTATTGAGTTGGTTTCCTGTCTATTGGAAAAGCAGAAACTTGGGAAATAGAAACTTATTGTCAATCACTATGTAAATATTTGCCTCAGATGGGCAATGGCAAAAACACAAGCCTTTTATGAGAAGAATGCAATTTTTACTCTCCAAGCTTGTATATCTTGAAGGAGAAAAGTTGCCATGAAGATCCTTCTACGTTTTTGGCTCTTAAAAACAGATGAAAAGTAAACATAAAATTTAAAGGAATGTAAGAGATATATGATACATTTAATAAACTGTAAGTCATATAGCTTTCTGTTCAATTTACATTTATATAATATTTCTATTTGGGGTCCTATTGATAATACATTTCCCATCTCCAGATATACAATGAGTGATGTTAGCTATGTGTGTGTGTATGTGTGTATGTAAGTCTACATATGAGACTGAATATTCTTATAAAGTAGCTACACTATGTACATTCTGTTTTTAAAATTTCTTCTTTTCTATTGTGATAATAACAAAGATTTAGTTGTAGTAAATCTTAGTATCTTAATGAGTCGATTCATTCACTTATTAATAAATTTCTCAATTTTGGCAAAAAGGAAGAGTGAGGAAGATCCATCACACTGTCTGAAAAGAGGAACAACATACTTGTCAGATGTGTGTATACACATGCACACACATATACACTCATACATCCATTAATGGGCTTATTTTTTAATTAATTTATCTGTTTATTTATTTAATTGAGGTAATGTTGCTTTACAAGTTTGTATTTTATTTTCATGTACAGAATCACCCTGTTCAGGTGTGTTACCACTAATTCACCCATAGTCCTTCCACATAGTCTATTGTGCTCCGTCCCCATCTTGCTCTCCCCTTTTGCCTTACCCCTCTGGTAGCCTCAATTCTTCAGATTTCTAGGGTTTGTAATTGGTTTCTCCCTATCTGGCCCTTTATTTTGTTTCTCTATATCCCACATATAAGTGACACAAACTGGTATTTGTCTTTCTCCTTCTAATTTTTTTTTTTTTTTTGCTGAGCATAATCCTATCCTGTTCATCCATGTGGTCAAAATGACAAGAGTTTACCTTTGTTTTACTAGTTGAAAACTATTCCAATGTTTATACCACATCTTCCTGATCCACTCATCTATTTTTGGCACTCAGGTTGTTTCCATACCTTGGCCAATGTAAATAGTGCTGCAATAAACACAGGAATACATATATCCCTTTGAATTAGTGTTTTTGAATTCTTCAGGTAGAAGTGAAATTTCTGGATCATAAGTTAGTTTCACTTTTAATATTTAAAGAAATCTCCATACTGTTTCCCATAGGGACTGGACCAGTCTACATTCCTACCATAGTGTACAAAGTTTCCTTATTCTCCATCTTCTCACCAACACTGGTTGGCTCTGCTCTTTTTGATATGGATTATTCTCACAAGTGAGAGGTGGTATTTCTTGGCGGTTTTGATTAACATTTCCCTTTGATAAGTGATGATGAACATTTTCTCATGTGCCTATTAGTCAAATGTATGTCTTTGGATAAATGCTGATTTAGCTCTTCTGCCCATTTTTAAATTAGATTCTTTTTTTTTTCTTTTTTGTTGAGTTGTATGCATTCTTTGTTGATCTTGGATACTACATTAGTGGTTTAATCTTAACTTTAAATTTTAAGAAAAATGAGATATTACATTGGGAAGATTGTGGCAGGAAGGCAATTGTGAAAATAGCATATAAACAAATCAATGAGCAGCAAGTTCCAAGTTATCTTCTGAAAAACATGATTTTTCAAAGAGCTTCTGGAGGCATTAAATATCACAGTATTTTAGAACTACATTTAAAAACTGTTGTTGACAGCCATGATTCAAATATTGTAGGAAAAAGAACCGGCTGTCTGGAGACAAGAAAGATTGTTGATAAACAAATTAGGAGATAATACACTCAGGAAGGATAAAAGGGTGGATAGCAAAGGCCTGAGCTAAGGCAGCTCTGTGTAAATAAAAATCAAGGCAGGGATATCACAAAGAAAAGCTCATCAGACTTGTGAAATGTAAAGTTACTAATTCAAAGTTACTAGAAATCCTATAGTTGACTTGGCCATTTATTTTTTTATTGCTGTAATAAAACAGTTGTAGTAATATTTACAAAAGTAGAGAAGTCAGAGGTATTGTTAATTTCAAACCTGGCAACTGGAAACTTGATTAATGAATTAGTAACCATGTCATATTGGTTGTAAAGTGATCAAGCTGATCTGGCAGTAGAGGCATGTGGATATTTATTCAGATTACACATCAAATGCAATGGTGCCCTAGGAAGGAAAATTTTGTTTTTAATTTCAGATTTTTAGAGTTTTGCTTAAAGGAATTGTGATTGTTTCTCTAGCTGTCTCAGTACACATAACAAGGAGAACTGATTGCAGCCAAGATAATTGATTTACAGATGCAGCACATTTGCACACAGAACAGTCACACTGGAAAAAGAGGTAAGCTATGTCAAGCATGTTTAAAAAGTAAGGCAACCAGCCAGAATTCTGTAAAGCACACTGGAAGGAGACAAAGAATCCCATAGAAGACAACTGATAAAGAATCAGTGCTCAATGCACAATGCGTAGGTGCAAAGGAAATTATGAAATTTTGGCTTATTTGCAATAAAGGCCTTCATGCAAAGATGACATCCTAGGGCAGGTGAGCTAAACAGGGAGGAATAGGATATGAATAAGTAGATCTATGCCGAGTTGAATTGGGATGGTCCCATACCCAGTTTTGAACAATAACACTCAATATTTTAGCTTCTAGGTTTTGACAGAGGTAACAAAAATATTTGATTTTGTGTTTGACTTGTTTACAAATATTTTATTCTTTAAGATGCTATATTCCCTGTGCTATGAGCTTCTGTACCTACTCACTGTAAAATATGAAAGTGTTCCGGAAAATTGATGACCAGGGACAATGAGTCAGCTAGAGACTTTGTGCCTAAATGGTGGATACTGGAAATATTTAACTTTGTCCTACAAAATATGCTAATTTATAATCCCCAGGCAGACAGCATCTCATATGACACTAACAGTGAAAAGTAAACCCAGAACTTGACTTGAATGTTGGTAATACCTAATAATTCTAAACACGTTCTTTGTCCAATAAATGTTTACAATAATCACTTTATAATATTAGATTTAAAATGGACCAAAAACAGGGATGTGGATGCTGGTATAATATCCACTCTAAAGCTGAAAATGATGCAAGAAATGTCACAAAGCAAAAAATCAAACAAAAATAGGAGGGACCAGGATTCAATTCAGTAGCTCAGTTGTATCAAACCCAAAAACTTATCACTGAATTACTATATTATATTTCCTTACCACATTTTCAATTTTGTGATATAAAATGAATTTTGTATAGATGTCTTCAAAAAATATCTACTTTAATCTGTTTCACTGCTAATAACTAATAGCTCACTGGGATATATAATATATATATATATATATATAATTCAATTATATTATAAATAAATTCTAAATTATATAAATTTGATATAAAGTTTAATGTTACTGGGATGAATATTAGAACATAATTGATTTCAGGATCTTCTTTTTCTTTTTTGTTTTGATAAAGGGAACCCTGAATAGATGATAAGGAAATTTAGGGCTCAGAGAAGGAAATCATGGCATAATTTTGCAAGAAGTCATGGTATGACGGGGCCTCCCTGGTGGTGCAAGGGGTTAAGTCTCAGCATTATGAAGTTACCACAGCCACTGCAGCACAAGTTTGATCCCCAGCCAGGGAGCTTCCCACACGGTACAGCAGACCTCTCTCTCCTGTCTCACACATTACTCCCCTCAGCAGTGTATTTCAATCAATCTGCCTGTTTTGCTCCCCACTCTGTCTCTGGTAAATCCTCTCACAATACCCCCATGCCTTTGGCTTATACCCCAGCTCTGCATGAATAAATAAATTAATCTTTAAGAAAATAAAAATTCATGGTATGAAATTCATTACTAGTTGTGACTCTTCATATATTGCTGGAAGTCTATAACCCAAGCTATTGTATAATGCATACATATCTGTGTCAAGTATTCATGACCTTTGATTTGAGAGTATATTTTTTCAATTTTTTTTCTAGAAAGTGTAAAAATTCCTTCTCCTTAATAGAACACAGGAAAGGGACATACAATTTAAGGCATTTTCCCCCAGCATTTCAATTCATCAAAATCCACATTGTTAAGAAAAGTTGTTCAAATAATACTTCTCAAATGTATTCTACACACTAAACAGATATTGCCACAGTTTAACAGTCATGATTCCTGCAAAAGAGGTAGGAAAAAAATTACCCCACTCACACTTGACAGACAGAAGTAAATAAGGGCAAAATTCTAAAATATCAGGCTATCAGACCATCTGGGTATGGCAATTTCAATGAACTGGACAGAGAACAAGTCACTACAATGATGACTGTGAGAAAATACCTTGGGGAATTCACAAGAAGAGGTTTAAATTACAGATCAGTTCTGCAAAATAATAGTGAATAAGCCTTAGCCTTTGTTACAGAAAATAGGTTAGTTCCCAGATTACCTAAGGATGTAACAGAGAACTCCACAGGACAGATGGGAATCCTGGAGAAAAAGAGGGAAAAAAAGAAAGAAACAGTACAGTTTTGTGGATATTTTGGTGATATCTTTCATAATTTGAATAGAGGCTTAGAGACACAATAGAACAGACTAACTACTAGAAATTCTAACCATTTTCAGTTGTCCACAAGTGGCAAGTTTCCAAGAGGTTCCTTAGGATGAAAACACCACTTGGTATGAAGACTTGACAAATGTAGACTATTTTAGCACTGCATTTGGAATATTCTTTAATTTGCATACATCCCACAAAATTTAAAGATGTTCAATATCAGAACTTAGAAATGTATTTATTTTCTTCTACTATATTATTAA
Source organism: Scalopus aquaticus (assembly GCA_004024925.1). Classification (NCBI taxonomy): domain Eukaryota; kingdom Metazoa; phylum Chordata; class Mammalia; order Eulipotyphla; family Talpidae; genus Scalopus; species Scalopus aquaticus. The sequence continues at coordinate 6,870 of PVIJ01014390.1, read as the reverse complement.
ACTATTCAATTTTCAACTATGAAAGTCATGTAATTATACATATCTTGCAATGTAGACTTACAATATAAATTTGCATGTAGAGATTTAATAATGTTGCTGTGTTGTATATTTGTATACTTCTAGATTGTATCTTCTACATAATATTGATTCATTCATAAAATATTTAGTTCTAATTGAATAGCAAGAATATAATGAAAAAAAATTAAGATCTAACAATGAAATGACCATTCACTTTGTGATTCTAAAAGATGTACAGTTAGAATACATTTAATATTTTCATTTTCAATAATTTGTGAAACCACCTTTCATAGATTTATGGCCTATGTGTTTTAAGTGCATGGGGAGAATGCTGCATAAAGGTCAATAGATACTTAACAAATGGAAAGCTAATTTACCATATGAATCCTAGAAAATGTTTAATTCTTAAAGTTTATCTGACATTCTACTAATTTCTCTAAATAATCTAATGGTTATTTTATAAAAGATAAATTCCCTTGGTATCTTTTCCTTTACTGACTAATATTGTTAAATACCCTAAATTTTATGGAAGATTAAAATTTTCTGTTTTATTCACCTCATTCCAATCACCAAGAGGATGAGTGAATCTGAGATCCCTAGGGAAATTCTTGGTATAGAAAGTAGAAATGGGTCCTCCCCGGTGGCACAGCAGTTCAGCACTGCTCTGTTGAGCTGCTGGCAGCGCATGATGGGAGTTCGATGCCCAGCCGGGGAGAATCCCACATGGTGCGGCAGACCTCTCTTGCCTCACCCGCTGCTCCCCTAAGCAGTGTATTTCTGATCTGCCTGTTCTGCTTCCCACTTTGTCTCTGTTGAACCCTCTCGCCGCCCCGCGTCTCTTGCCTGCACCCCAGCTTGTATGGATAAATGAATAAATCTTAAAAAAAAAAAGAAGGTAGAAATGGATTCCTTGCTATCGTTGAATCTAAATGAGCATCTTTCAGTCCTTGTTCGTGAATCCTTCCTAATTTTGATCTCTCTTTCCTTCATAGTCTATTTAGTAATATGAGTCTGGTGTGACCAGCACTTGCAAAGACAATCCATGCTTGAAAAAGCTCTTAAGGGCCTCCTCGGTGGTGCAGCGGTTAAGCGCAGCGCTGTGGAGCTGTCCGCAGCGGTGACGCGAGTTCGTCGCCCAGCCAGGGAGAATCCCACATGGCGCGGCAGACCTCTCCTGCCTTGCCCGCTGCTCCCCTCAGCAGTGTATCTCTGATCTGCCTGTTCTGCTCCCCACTCTGTCTCTGGTGAACCCTCTCGCTGCCCCATGCCTCTGGCCTGTACCCCAACTTGTATGTATAAGTACATCTAAAAAAAAAAAAAAAGACTTTTAAAGAAAAAGCTCTTAAAATGAATGTGCCATAAATGATAAATGAGGGGCTGTATAACTACCTTCCATATGAGTTTTTGATCATTTAAGAAAAATAAAAATATTTTCTCCTATTATAAAAATGTTGTTTGCTAATTATCAACTCAGTAAAGACTGACATAAGAATATAGTCTAGATTTGTATGCAGGATCAACATCATTATTCCCATCTTATAGATAGATATGGTTATTTTACAATAGTTGTGAACTGTCTTTTTTTTTTTAAGATTTATTTATTTATACATACAAGCTGGGGTACAGGCCAGAGGCGTGGGGCGGTGAGAAGGTTCACCAGAGACAGAGCGGGGAGCAGAATGGGCAGATCAGAAATACACTGCTGAGGGGAGCAGCGGGCGAGGCAGGAGAGGTCTGCTGCACCATGTGGGATTCTCCCCGGCCGAGCATCGAACATGCATCCCACGCTGTCAACAGCTCCACAGCGCAGCGCTCAACCGCTGAGCCACCAGGGAGGCCCCTGATGTGAACTGTCTTGATTAAAGACCATCCTAATCAAAATTCTTTCTAATTTACATTTTCACAGTACAACAATTGTATGATTAAATATTTCTCATAGGTCCGTGAAATTTATATCTAATTTAAATTTAGCAAAATAATACCTCTGGAAACTTGAAATAGAACTGAGCTTATTTGGGACAGAGATAGGATGAAAGATGAATATATTCTTAACAGCTAAGAAAGAAAAGCCACAATTCTAGAGGTAGATGCTGTAGACACACTAAAATTATATCATTATTAAATCCCTTTACCATATGTACTTCATTCTCTGCAACTAAACCCTGATTTGTACCTCAGAATCAAACAAGAACACATGATATTTGAGTTCACAGTCACATTTTTATAAACGATATAAACAGCATGACTTCTTGTGTATCTATGTATACAACTCTCTTGGAAATCTGGTTCTTTTAGCTAGGATTAAGAGGTCCAAACTGGTCCAGACACAGAGTAAGCCATACATAAATATCTTGATTCATTATTCTGTCCTTCGTCTGAATAAGATTTTAAAGCACAACATACTGCCACAGGAAATGGTTACGATTTTTTAAAATTATTTTTTCAGCTCAAATAATGTAAAGCATATCATTCTAAGTCAAAGTACACTTTCTCAGTTTTCTATGGAGCATGGGCAACTTAATTAAAAAAAATACAATCCCTTTCCTGCTGTACCAATAAATATAAAATACTTTGAACAAAACTGAATCTGGCATTTTAAAATTAGCCTATTTGATAAAGCAATATTTCTAGGAATTATGACATATTCAACATAACATTTTCTCTGTATATGATATACACAAATCTGTATGTCCATACATATATATGTATATATAATTGGTCATATTTATTAGAATGGTATTATAAACTAATTTTATAAACATGCAGTCTTAGCAATGTTTCTAGAATTATTTTATAAATTATTATTACAATAATTATAAGTGTTTTCACTTTTAGCTCTACCAAAATTTATTGTAGGCAACAACCTATCTGGCTTGTCTGCCAACTTGGACACCCCCAAAACTGTCACAATTTGATATATCTGTTAAATCAAGAAAAGAAGAGTTTGGCTTTTAAGAAAAAAAAAAACTATTAATTTTCTTTAGCATCATAACTATATGTGTTTCTGAGATCACTGTCTATTAGTAAAGGTTTAACTCATTCATTTCACGATGCTACCTGTTTAAGTGACTATGTAGAAGAAGCATTTTGAGTTAACTACTTAAGATTAAATTGTCATGAACCAGATATTAAAAACGTGCTTTTTAAAAACAATGATAATCACTTCATAAGATTTTTATCATTAATTTTAACACCTAATCAAAAGTATCTCCTTGTTTTGACTTTAACTGTGATTCTGAGTTTTTGCTCAATATTTGGTGTCAAATTGTTTATGGACCTTTTGAGAGTAAGAATTGAGTTTAGTACACACAGGATAAACCCTGAGGGATAAAGGCACAAGAAGGAAAATATTCACAAATGCCACAAGCTCATCATAGTCCTATGACATATTTTTCTGTTTGAAGGCATCCAGTCCTCTTGTATATATTATAGGGACTTAAACTGTTATGAAATAATTTATCTTTTGACTTACACTTCTCATGCGGTTGATCCTACCATCTGTTAATTCTATTAATAGCACTTCCCTTATGTTTCTTAGCCTAGTTTTTAAACTAAACAAAATCTTATGGTTGCATGTTCTTTTGCTTGACCTGTGTGTAGAACATTCATTGATATTGTCATTACTTTTGCAACAACTTTATTGCGTTATATAATACACGTACCATAAAAGTCATCATTTTAAAGGGCACAAATTTAAATTTCTAGTAGACATTCAACCATCACCACAGGAAGAAATTTAAAATATGAAGAGTTCAATTACAAATAAGGGAACTGAAAGAGTAATGAAATGCTATTCTCAAAACAAAATTGACGACCAGATAGTTTCATTAGTGAGTTGTACCAAACCTTCAAAGATGAACTAATATCTATCTTGTCAAAGTCTTCCCAAAACATGAGGAAGGGATACTTCTAAACATGTTTTATGAGGCCAACACTACCCTGATACCAAAACCAGACAAAGAAAAAAGAATTTCCTGATGAACACATATGTAATAATTCTAAAAAAAAAAAAACAAACCAAACTTAAACTGATTCCAACATGCATTAAAAGGAGCATGACCAAGTGAGATGCATTTCACAAATAAACAACCAAAAATCAATCAATGTATCACCACATTAATAAAAGGAAACATTGGTTTTCAACATTGTAAATGATTTAGAGATATTAGGGCCACCCCGGTCAAGTTCTGCTACCACATGCACAGCCACCACCAAGATACCCAGAGCCTTCACCATAGGACAATGTGCTCCCTCCCCACTTTGCTCTCCTCTTTGATTTGCGCTTTCCTGATGATTAATGACGATGAGTATTTTTTTATGTACTGGTTGTACATCTGTTTGCCTTCTTTGGAGAAGAGTTTTTTAAGCTCTCTCTTTTGTGTATTGTTTTCCTTTTTGTTGAGCTGTATGACTTCTTTAGAGATCTTAAACATCAGCCCCTTGTAAGATGTATGGTGTGCAAATATTTTCTCAATAGAATGTGTTTTTGTCTTAATGGTAGTTTCTTTTGCTGTGCAGAAACTTTTCAGTTTTATGAAGTTCCAATGGCTTATATTCTTTTTTTTCATTTTCCAGCTGTTGGAGATGAATCCACAAAGACATCTCTGAAACCTATGTCATGAAGTGTTTTACCTATGTTTTCTTCTATGTATTTAAATGTTTCAGCTCTATAGACAAGTCTTTTACCCATTTTGAGTTAATTTTTGTTTATGGTGTTAGTGGTCTAGTCTCATTCTTCTGTGTGAGACTGCCCAGTTTTCCAACTGAAGAGGCTTTCTTTGCTCAATGTATATTATTGGCACTTTTGTCATAGACTTATTATCCACATAGACCTGAATTTATTTTTGTACTCAATTCTATTCCATTGGTTTTTTGTCTGCTTTTGTCCTGATAACATACTGTGCAATTGTTATATCTTTGCAATATAGTTTGAAGTCTGGGAATGTGATACCACCATTCTTCCTTTTTTTTGTCAGTATAGTTTTGGCCATTCAGGGTCTTTTGTGGTTTCAAAAGAAATTCAGTAATGGTCTATTTATATCTTTAAAAATGCCATTGAAACTTGAATAGGAATTGCACTGAATCTTATATTGCTTTTGGTAAGATGGCCATTTTAAAAAAATGTTAATAGTTCTAATCCATGAGCAGGGATAAATTTCCATTTCTTTGATTTTTCTTTTGATGTCTTATAATTTTCATTGTACAGGTCTTAACTTCCTTTATTAAGTTTACTCTTATTTAGTATTTCTTCATGTGATAGTAAAGTGAATATTTTCTTGATTTTTTTTTTCACTTTAAAGTTCATTGCTTGGATATAAGAACACACCTTACTTTCGCAGATTGATTTTGTAAACTGCCACTTTACTGTACTGGTTTATGTTAATATATTTTAGGGACAACCTATAAATGGATAGTTTAAACATGAAGAAGAAATGCCCAAGCATCTTAATCTTGATGGCTTGACACACTTAAAAGGACTTAGAGGTTTTTTTAGGTGAATGAAAGGAAGATAGTTTAAATAACTTATTTATAGACACACTATTGGTTTGGGTGGAACTAGTCTATATAGTCAATATGTTCTAATTGATATGGTCACTGTTTTTAAATGTATTATATTGATTTTCTCCATAACATAAATATTTCAAATTACTTGCAAGTCATGATAATAGCACGTTTTGTGGATAAAGAAGTAATTAAGCCAATTTTGAGTGATATCACTCATTGTTCCTCTAACATTGTTACTTCAAGTCGATTTGCCAGTTTGCTTTTATTCATACTTAGGAAAAAATCATTGACACATTTATATTTATAATAAAGTGCTCTCAAAAATACCAGTTTTGTCATATTAGAGATTTTTTCCATATATAAAAATCTATTTTACAATTTGTAAGACTTCCAAATGACTAATTCATGTCTCGTAAAATACTGTTTCTGAAATCACTATAGAGTAATAACTTTTCTAGATTTATAGTTCTGGTAATAGACTGAAATTCAAAACAATTTATAGCAATATGTTCTAGTTCACAGTTATTCTTCAACAGCATTAAATAAAATGCTAAAAATGTATCATGTATAGTACTTGAACTCGAATATGAAACATTTCTCCATTTGGAATTTTATGAAGCAACAAATGGAGTAATTTATTGTAATGTTAAATTTGAATATCAAATATATTTAAATATTATATAATTACATTAAAAAGTATCAGAAAGAGAAAAATTATTTTTCTACTTATTCACATTGTAAATTCATAGCTGTATTACACTTTTACCAGGAGATATTTCAGTTTATTTAAAAATTTGATAATGACAATATTAACTCTAAATGTAAATGGACTAAACACACCAATTAAAAGACACATCACAGCAAGATGTATCAAAAAACAGAACCCAACCTTCTGCTGTCTACAAGAAACACATTTAATTGAAAAAGATAATCAGATATTAATAGTTAAAGGATGGAAAACAATCCTACAAACAAATGGACCAAGAAAGAAGGCAGGAACAGCTATACTTATATCAGATAAAATAGACTTCAAACTTAAGAAGGTAAAAAAAGACAAAGCTGGCCACATCATCATGATAAAGGAAAAAATAAAACAGGAAGGTATAACAATCATCAACATATACTCCCCAAATGAAGGAGCACCAAGATATTATCATCCCTGAAAACAGACATTAAAGAAAATACATACATAGTAGGAGATCTCAACACCCCACTTTCTCTATTAGACAGATCAAGAAGACAGAAAGTAACCAAGGACATTAAAGCTCTAAATAAGGACCTAGACCACATGGGATTAACAGATATCTATCGATCACTTCACCCCCGAAAAATTGAATACACATTTTT